>JARVGP010000059.1:0-103959 GCA_029876185.1 Mansonella ozzardi | reverse complement strand
AAATGCCCAAATTTCTCACAAAAATAATAATTAAAAAATTGTTGTTTGACGATAAAAAACGTAAAAAAAAAAAAAAAAAAAAAAAAAAAAAAAACAAAAGCATCACTAAAATTGAAAATAAAAATGTTGGCTAAGGAAGTTGACTAAAATAGAGCCATCTAATAGGAAGTAAAAGTAATTTCTAAGTAAAATGAAAAAATGTAAAATACTGACTGAGAATTTCTGGGTTACGAATAACTTTGGCGATCTGTTTTAAAGCTTTTTCACCGGATTTCTGCACTTTTGAGTGAGAATCAGTCAGCACTTCAATAAGTTTAGGAACAATGTTTGGCAAGCATGCTGAGAGTTGTTTGGGAGCGCAGAATGCCATTGACCCCAGAAGTTCCACAGAAGCACATTTCGTACGCCATGAATCCTCATCCAATGCTGCTAGAAGTGACGGCAACACCTAAAAGAAACTAACAGATCTATTTCTTTGATTAAAACAAACAGAAATTCAGTGGCTTCCGACAAAAAAATGATTACATGTCCTCCTTACACTTTGGAAAAAGTTCATTTAAAAAAAGATAAGAAAAAGCCAAATTTTAAATCACTTTTCAATATAATCGAATATATTGTATTATTTTTTAAAGACAATCACAAAATATTTTATGTTTACTAGTTTAACGCCGTAAGCAGAAAGCACAGACATCATAGACTGTGCTGCGTCGCTTGCTGCACGACGAACATTATCGTCAGAATCACCGAAACACATTAAAAGTGACGGCAAAAGCTGTACGATATAAGGCTCAAATAATTTACCCATCGAGCTGAAAAAACTTTAATAAACTGATTCAGTGTTTGGTTGTTTTAAATAAACATAAAGTGTTTCCTAAAAAGAAAAAAATCAAGCATGATATCAAAAGTATATTGCTCGTTTGGATTTTATAACTGCAGAAAAATTACGTTCATGACCATTTTTCCACAATTCTTTAAAACATGGCAAGCAGAAGAAGTAAACTGCGTTAATTTGATTTAAAGAAAAAGATTTTGCAGTCGAAATTTCAGCTTATTTCTAAGAATAAGTTGTTTATTAGCTTACCTGCAAAGAAGTTCAAAAGCCAAGAGAGCACCTTCACGATGACGGGCGTTTTTCTTATTGGATAGTGAATTTTGCAGGAATTTTATCAGCTCTAATTCACGCAGTGCAGACATTCCGAGGCCCTACAATAATTTATGAATTGCAGACACATATCTAACTCACGCACTGCAGATATCCCGAGGTCCTATAAATATATTACAGACAAGCATCTAATGTACGGCAAACATTCCGAGCCTCTATAAATAAATGGGACAAATTTAGGAATGATTTAACTCCTATTTTAGTCTCAATAACTAATTCCCAAGCGCAATAAATCTACCAATTCGACGGCCGACCTCTAAGTCTTTTTTAAAGCCTCCTCTAAGCATCTCGCTCAGCCTGTCACTCAACTACAATCAGAAGCTTCGCTGGAGAGAATTGCTTTACTAATTTTTTTATCTACAAATATAAAGAACTTAGAGTCCAAAAACATAATATCCTTTGGTGAATTGACTTGTCTAATATAATTTTGATTGAAATGTTTACTTAAAAAAAGGAAACTTCTTGGAAAAAAGCAAGCCATACTTTAACAAGTCCAGCAATTCCAAATGCTGCTCCTCGTCGCTCACCATACGAATCCGCTTCAATAAGGAGACATGATAGTGTAGACACAAGTTCCTTAGCACGGTTTTTAATTGCTGGAACTAATGCTGGTAAGCATTTAGATACTGCTTCCTGTACCTAAAAAATATAAAACTTCCAGGATCTAATATTCTTAAAATCACCATTTATAAATAGTAAAATCTACATTCTAGGAGGAAAGTAGGTCTACTTGCAAAAGATTAGTGGGTATGCAATGAAGACAGCAACTTCACAATTCATTATTTCATTATAATATTTTTATCCATGCATTTGTGCGAAGGGCAAATATTGCAGAATTGTTCTATTGAATACTATTGAAACAGCCTTAATGTGAAATCTGGGTCTGATTTGCATTTGAAAAAATACTATTAATAGCTTAGACATAGCAAAAACCACTGTATTAACCTGCTGAGATGGCGTCGAGAGTGTTTCAATTAAACGAGATGTTATGACGCGTACTTTTTCGTTTGCCGGATCTAAATGCTGTGCTAATGTGCCCAACATTATAACCAAACCTTGGCGTAGGTTGTCAAAATCTTTGCTGTCTGGTGTTGAACTTAACATTTCTTCGAGAAATGGTAAAAGTAATGACATTTCAGTTTCTCCATGCTGGAAACAAAAAAATTCACATTCATTAGGATTATTTTTTCAAAGATAAAACAAAATTACCAATTTAATAGCTTCAATTGCAGCATTCTGCATCAGTTCTCGACATTCTGGATTAGAATCACTGATTCCATTTGGAACTATGATTTTGATAAAATTCATCACCAACTGAGGAGGGAGATTAGAAGCAATGCCAAGCAGAGCTTCTGCAATACCTACTCGATTTTTCCACAAATCTACAGAACCCGTGATTACTCGTCCGATACCATCATAAACTGGCGATCGAATCTAAAACATACTGTCGTAGCAGAAAAAATGCACAATTCAGTACCATCAATAAATTAGAAATGAAAAAAGACGAACTTTTCGGTAATCTGAGTATAACGAATTAAGTTTATCCAGTGCTGGTTGCAGAAGCTCCGGATACTCAATATACAGCTTTCCTAGAGCAGCAGATGCAGATTTTCTCAAGAAGATATGTTCCGAAGTTACAGAACTCAAGATGCTTTCAAACAAGTCCCTGTAAGAATAAATTATTGTATTCCAAAAGGTAAATGCAATGTCAAAAAAAAGCAGAAAAATAAATGATAATCGCAAAAGTAGCAGTATCACCAAAGTCAAGTCTACTGAGAAAAGTAGAGTTTATTTTAGGCTAAGATACAAATTTCGAGAAAAAATTTGAAAATTAATTGACAGAAATGTATACTTAGTAATAGAGAGCTTTTTTTCTTCCCAAATTTTGTCGGCCAAGTCAGCACATTTTTTCACCGGGTCGTTCCGAGCAATAAATATACGACTTGTAAACATTGCCATAAACTGTGCACCATCTTGGATTAATTTCAGGTTATTGTAAAGATTGTGCGGTTGACTGAGTGCCTTAACTTATACAAACTATCAGCCGAAACTTCAATTGTCAAAAGAACATTACAGAACACCATTTTAAGCAGCAGAGCCAACTCAACATAAAATATTCCAGTTTTTGATTTAGATCATCTATAAGAAAAAATAAACAAACAAAGAAAGTTACATTGAAATCAATTTGGAGACAAAAAAAGTTCTGAAACTTGTAATCCATCCTTATTAATTCGAACATACCGTGAGAGCACATTCCCTTAGCTGAGCATTCTCATTCAATAAACACTGCATGATTGTTTCAAGTATTGCCGCTTGCTGCAAATCTTTTCGCGGACATTTATCCAACAGTTCACAAAAAGTCGAAAGTAATGTTTTCGCACTGTGATATAATTCCGCAGTGTCTATGATTAAAATATGAAGTAAAAGGGAACATAGCTCATTCAAGGGAAGATACTGCAATTCATTATCCTGAAAAAGCAAACTAATGAATCCCATTTAAAAAAACAAAATAAAAAATGAACCTAAATGCTTGAATGAATACTTTATAGACTAAAACAAGATCACGGTTTAATTTATTTTTTTCTTGTATTTTATCCCTCTTTTAAACATAATTTCACTCGCTGTTACATCAGTATTCAGCATAACAAATAAACTCGTTTACTCATAGTGCGTTGAAAAAAAAAAAAAGTGGACTCATTTTAAATTATACCTCTTCCTCGTAGAAATTGAAGAATGATAATAAGATTAAAACGGATCTCTTGAAAACTAATTTCCACAATCTTTCAAGTGGAAAAAAAAATGGAATAATGCTTTATAATTTGTTAGGATAACAACAAACTTCGATGAATCTGCTTTTTAACGTAGAAGATAATAGTCGCATGGTATTTAGCCGTAATGCATAAGGAAAGGATTCATCCCTCAGCACTGCATTAATTAATGGAAAAGACAGATTTAATTTGGCAAGATTCATCGCTTCTTCATCGTCAGTATCCAACAGCTCTTCAACACTAAACTCTTCATCTTCAGGTAGAATCGGAACCAACAAACATCGATCTAAAATGAGATTATATAATTTGAAAATTTTTTGAGACTCCATGAAAAAAACTTGTAAAACTTACTCGCTAGCAATGCAATTGTCCTTTCCAACTGCATAGTTAGCGGTTCCTGGCTCCATGCCGTATCTGTATAAACTGAATGCAGGACGCGTATTGATGAATGTAATATGAGTTCATCTACAAATTGATTTTATATCATCTAACAAGATTTTCTTAGTCCCAAAGAATACTGTGGAATGAAAAAGATTATTTGTATACAAAATCCTTCTAGAAACAGACAGACACTGCCAAATGATGGTAAATAAAGTGTTGCCAATCCAAATCTCTTAGTAAATACTTAATAGATCATCCAAAATAATACAAACCTGTAGTATAGTATGCAGTTTTGCAGACAGACTACATTGAAAAGTTGATGATATCACTAGATAATGTTTGTAAGACTTACGCAAATAATCTTCAGTAGGCTCAAAAGCTGCATTTCGAAAACTACGAAAAACATTATAAGCCAAAGATGACACAAGTGGAGATTTCAATAACGGAATAACAGTCGTAATTAGCAAATGGATATATTTTCTTGAACCAACTGGATCGCCAGTGATAGCTGCTATTAGCAATTCAGTGCGTTCTTTGCATTTCAAATACAAATCACGCAGTTCTTCCCTGACTTTCTGAAAAATTTCGTCCATCCATGAAAACCAAGTCGATAACTACAATTTATTTTCCCCTAATTTCCAGAATATAACCTTTTCAGAAAGTAACTCCTCTGTTTTTGCTTTCTCCTGTTGAGGACTTAATTTGCCTTCTTGACGCCTTTTCTCAGCAAGTTCTTTTTTCAACTCTGCTTCTAATAATTGTTCTTTGTATTTGTAAGCCTGAAAAACCATCCAAAAAATGTCTGTAAAATTCTATGATAAATCGGAAATCCGTGCAGAACGAAAAATAATAGATTCAAAAAAAAGCCAACATATCCCCACTTTATTTTCTCTTCTCACATTTTTGACACCAAATTCTTCCTCATAGCTTAATTCCAAAACAGTCGTATTGTAAAGTACTCCATCAGGTGTGGAATAGATTGCAACTTCCTGATCCGTAATTGAAGTATACCTAAACATTAACAGCTTCATATGGAAAAAAAAATTAAAAATACTAGGATATTACATTAAAGAGATTGTTAAAACCCAACTATACTACTTTTGTACTTCCCTTTTAGACTATAACTTAGTCGTGACTGTTCAACTGACTATCTACCATGAACCAAATCTTAAAGATAATCTGTCTAACAGGAAATGCTTGCAAACATAAAAAATTTGAAACTTTAATAGAAATATAGCAAATTAATAAAACAAATACTGTCCAATGACACAAATACCGTTCAATGTTGATTTCATTCAAAAGATCACTGCAATATGTCCAGACTATATCACGAATGTGTTGCGTTACTCCGCCACTTGACATCAACATTGTAATTGCGTTACACTGAATTATCGTATGATGTGTAGAGAATATGCGATCTATTATCACGCGAGCATTATCTCCATCAAGCAAACGTTCAACATTGATTATTGAACGCACCCAACGATTCCAACAGCAAGGATCAGCTTCGACTGAAATAAGAAAAATAAACAATTGTAATTTACTTATCAGTCAGGGTATATCCATTAACTACAAACAGCTTCCGGTTTTCACATTACAAAAAAAGTTGAACTCCGTGTTACAAAATTCAGTAACATCGGAAGTTAAGACTAACTGGCTAAAGACTAACTCGACTAACTGAGAGTACTCATGATTTTTAATTATTTGATACTGAAAAACCAACAATAATGATATATAGAGCTGTATTGGGGAATCTTGCAGAAAATATATAATATTTACCACTAAGTGCTGATCTATGCAATTTTCTCAATTGATAATTGACTTATTTTACGATGGATGTCTACTTACTAATTACAGAATACAAAACATCAGCATCTCGAATATCTCGAATATTACGACAGCAATATAATAGTAGTGATACCATTTTCTTACATACGAAATAATAAATCTTATTATTATGCTCATTATCAGATACGATTATTACACTTCTATTCTCTTATTTAAAGAAAGAACATACCCATTTGTAAACTACATGATAATAAAAGCCCAGATGTGAGGAAATCGATGCCCATATCAGAATTTTCTTCTGTTGCATTGAAAGGAATCATAACTTCACGTACTGCTCCGGCTATCAATTTGCTATCAAGAATTCGTTCATTTTCTTCGTCTTGTACTATTGCCACTTTTTTGTAAGTCTAAACTTTGCAAATTGGAAAGTCATTTTGACGGTTTCTGCTGTATTTTTTATACGGCTATGCTTACGCAAGCACAAATAGATAACTTATTGGAATAAAATACACATCTTTAGAGATGGAAAAATTTTATTTCAAAGCTATAATTTCCAAACAATTTCCTCTAAGCCAAGAGTTAGCTAACAGCTAGTGAGTAACGATATTATTCTCCAACAATACTTAATATTTTTATGTGAATATAATTCGCTCAAAGAGACTCTTATTTCAAAAATTGTAATTTTACCTCTTGCGCAAGACCGGAAGTCACATAGGAAAACAAAAAATTTAAGAAGGCAATACAAAATGTATTGCCTTTATCGACAACACACTTCTTGACAATGTCGTTAGTATATTTGCGTACTTTATAATCCGGCCAGAAAAGACTCGTGAATAAAACATAGAATATATTTAGCATATCATCCCAACACTATAATAAAGAAACAATTGGGAATGAATAACACAAACATATAGAGAAAATGTAAAGTACGAAAATGACCATCATTTTTTCTTCGCTAATCATAGAGAAAAAATAACCTTAGTTTCTGTATTCTTGATCAGCCAGTACGATAATTTTGTTGCATATAAGATATCTGGAGTCAAAAAAACTATGTTTTAATTAGAACAAATAAAGAATATTTCATTAACATAAAAGAATCTTGACAATGGAAACAAAAATGCAGAATCATCATGAACAGTTATTTGTTCATTTCAAAAAGGACAGTTCGAGCAGCGACATGTTGTAAAAAGCAAAAAAAAAAAGAGAAAAGAAAAGAAAAGGTCCTTATGAATATAGAAAACGTATCGAAGGTTACTGAAAAATTACCGGATGTGTTTAAAGATGCAATAAATTTTGCTTTAAAGAAATCATCTTGCATTGTCTGCCTAATATTTTCTTGAAATTTTTCATCAGATAGAAGCAGCAAAGATATAACAACAAAATCCCCGGCATTTGAGCGTGTTTTATAGGCATCATAAACTGATTTCAGTAAATCATCGCTCAATTTCAACTTTTTACCTAAAAAATATTAAGTTGAAAATTGTTCTTTTAAGTAATCAAGAAAAACAATGGAATCAACGATAAAGTTTAGGAAATTGTTCAAACCAGCAAAAAAAAATTTGCGTTTTGTTTGCTTTCGTTTTTTTACATTTTCCAAATAAAAACCTGAGAAAAGAAAATAAATCTTACTATTACTAATATCATACAGCGTCACCATACTTCTCAACATTGCTGAACGATGTGGTGACTTTAGAGAGGCCTGAAAAAATTACAGTATATATAGTTCAAAAAGTGCCTATTAACAAAAGACAAGCATGGAAAAAATATGATGAAAAAAATTGGCAGAAAAAGAACCATGAAAACTGGCTCCAACTTCTCATTCACATTTGTAATCTGCGCTGACCATGCTAAAACCACTTTCCACATAGTATCCAAAGAAGCCTGATGGACTGAAAATACTTCACCTGAGAAAATCCTCAATTTTTTTCTGAATATACAACAAGGACAATAGGTTTTCACGTCAAGAAGCCTGCAGAAATAGATGCACAAATAAATGCCTAACACTAACAAATATAATGCGCTGAAACATTTTAAGATTTTGTACACAAAATTGTCTTTCTCTATGATAACAATTAAAAAGAGCACTAATAGCAATCACGATATTAATGATATGCTTAAACACAATATTAATGATGATAATTCATCCTATAAAAAAAAAAAAAAAAAACAGGAAACCACCTTCAGAAATCAACAATGAGTTCAATCTCTGCAAGATGTTCGAAGCAATGATGTCGCACTCGGTTTCATCCTTTACTCCATGGCAGCTTACCGATTTCAAAGTTTCCAGAACAGTGATGCGTTGACAAACAGCAGCAATTCTCCCATCAGAACCTCAAAATTTCTTTGCTCTTTCAATTTCCGAAAGCATAAATCTAAAGAACTCTAGATTCGATTTTAGGAAAGCTTTGCTTTTCTCCTAACTTTTGCTATTCTTCCCGCACACTTAATTTCCAAGGAAAAAAAAACAATTTACATGATGTCATTTTACGAATTCTTGAAAAACGATTATTACAAACCTGAATAAGTTCTAAACAGTCGATCAACCAATTCTTTTAAAGCTTTAGGATCAGTGATTTTCTTTGCTATTGTTGCAACAGACAAGGAAGCATGACCACGAACTTCATCGATTGATGAAATTAGAGAAGCTATAAAATACAGTAAATGAATGTTATTGGTAAATTTAAGCAAAATAGTTGATTTGAAACAGCACTAACCACAAAGAATGTTATATAAATCAATTGCAAAAGATGACAAATCGATTGTTATAGATTCCAGAAGGCATAATATCCCTGAAATCAATATGTAAATAGCATAAAAGTATGCAAATAATATAAATTGAAACAGTAGTTTCAACATTAGCAATAGTAAGGATGCGAAAAAACTACGAAATATTCACTAATTCTGTAAAAGGATCAAAATGTCTTTGATCTTCGGCATAAATTTCCAGAAGAACGCAAAAAAAAAAAACAAAATATAACCGAAAATAGCAATTTCAGGACCGCGCAACATAGATTTCTTTGCAACAGCCATGACTTCTTCGCAAAACATTTCCGAATTCATCCGACTAAATATTTTGGAGCTAACAATCTATAAAGAGTAAAAGTGAACGCATCAATGTATTTCACTTGGCTATGAAGGGGAAACATGATGCTGAATTGGCAAAAATCTAGATACAAAATGAAAATCATATACGATTTGTCTATTCTTACTAAATCACCACTAGCTTAATCAGTCATCTCTCTTCTAGCCTCTCCATCTTCACCATTTTTATAATTTGACCACCATATTTTTCCGAATATTTTACTTCTCAAAAACAATTATGAGAACTAAAAATCAAAAAAAAAAAAAAATCGCACCACAACATGAACACTTGGATGATGCTTTGCAAGAAGAGTGTTTGCAGTATAGATTTTTAAAAAAAATGAGAAATCGAAATGTTCGTCGGTGCAAGGTAGTAAGCTGAGAAGAGCAAGGATGTTTAGTCCGGAAGACGGCTGGACTGTATAATGATTCTCAATCCATTCCAAAGCTTTTTTCAGCAAGGTATGACTAAAGTTGGTCTTTATACTGTTTTGAATCTTCGCTAATTTTTTACTGGCACAGACATGTGGCGCTGCTGACAACAGTGCTGACATCTGAAAACAAATCATGGTTTTGAGAGTTGAGAAAATGAAACTTATGTGAGCTGTTGCAAACTGAATTTCATATAAAAACCAGGAATTACACATCTAATCTAAGATTAATCACTTCTGTCTACAATATATTTCTGAAATTAATATGCGATATGTAAAACTAACATAACTACTGAAGACATCGGCATTTTTCAGATCTATTAAATTACGAAGAGTAAACAACCATTTGACAGCTAGAATTGAAATTGCAGATAACCACCTTCTGAAAATAGAAGCGAAAGAATTCACTTTAGATCCTTCACATTCAAAATAACTAGAAAAAATCTAGATTTAAAAAGTTTTTTCTTATAATAACATACGAAGTTCCGGTATAAAGTTCGAAGAATGATTTATATGCTTCTGCGAGGTATTTCACACAAGTTACTGGATCTTTACGCACAAAAGCTGATATGACGAGATATAATGAAATTTGTGAACGTCGATTTGTAAGCCGAGTAAAGCATGTTGCGACTGTTACTCGAATTAATGGCTTCTTTATTTGGTCAGGAATTTCTGCAAGAGTAATTCTCATAAAGTATTTTTGTGTTTTGCAGAAATTTTTAATGATAATACAAAATTACTACAGAAAAAAATTGATGAAATGCAAAACAAATCTAGTGAATACCCGCAATAGCAGAAATTGTAGAAATAAGTGACTGTGCAGCTATTTGATGTTGTTTCGAGCTTGAACTATTTAAACTCTCCACATACTTACGACCCGCAACTTTCAACTGTTCTAGTGAATCCTGCAATTTGAAAAAAAAAACATTTTCAAACTGTTAGAAATTGAATAAAATAGAATAACTGTTAGAAATATGATTGTAAAAATAACAAAGCAACTCTACGCTTGCGTTAATTTCATTACTAACATTCAAGTGTTTTTTTCTTTTATTTTTTACAGTAAGAATATTAGACGTGAATCATCTCTAATATGACAAGTTAGAAACTGAAGTGTTGTGTGCTCTGAATAAGCTTACTTCTAAACATCGTAAAGTTATCTTTAACTAAGAAAAAGTTTCAAATTTTTTGACAAGAAAACGGTAAGGTGAAAAATATCGCAAAAAAGAAATAAAGCACAGATATTGTTTTGAAATTTGGAAATGTTCTGAAGATATTAGATCATTCTTTCAGCTGATTCACTGAAGCGAATCAAACCCAGTCATTGCTGTGCTATCTTTTTGCTTTGGAAAGTGTGTACATCACTTTTACCTGTGCATCCTTGTCCACTGTTTCTACTGCCATTTGCGTGAAAATAAACGATCTTCTAAAATGATTCTATCATCAATTACGTGCGATTAACGTCAATTTGCACAGACGTCTCCGATACGTACAAATTACATCGAACGTTCCACCAATCTAAATTCTTTTGCCTTTCTATCCGAGGCTGCACTCTACTTGTCCCTCAATGAACTCTCTTTACCCTTAGTGAGCTCTACTTGTCCCTCAATGAACTCTGTTTACCCTTAGTTAGCTCTATTTGTCCCTCAATGAATTACTGTACTTGACCTTCAATAAACTTCCTCAATGAACTGTACTTGACTTCAATGAATTCTATTTGTCCCTCAATTTTTTTCTTGCCAGCCATTTTAAGAGAGTCATTTTAACGGGTTTCGAGTCAGTTAGCTATCAGTTTGTAACTACGATTTGCTGGAAACAAATTAGGTACGAAAGACTTATTAATTCAACTAGGAAATTAGAAATAAGGTCAGTGTGATGAGGGTATTGTCTAGTTTGCTTCCTTGAAGCATTCAGGTCATATTAGATATGAAAATGATCTATCCTTGAAGCATTCAGGTCATATTAGATATAAAAATGATCTATTCTTGAAGTATTCAGGTCATATTAGATATGAAAATGATCTATTCTTGAAGCATTCAGGTCATATTAGATATGAAAATGATCTATTCTTGAAGTATTCAGATCATATTAGATATGAAAATGATCTATTCTTGAAGTATTCAGATCATATTAGATATGAAAATGATCTATTCTTGAAGTATTCAGATCATATTAGATATGAAAATGATCTATTCTTGAAGCATTCAGGTCATATTAGATATGAAAGTTATCTATCTACTTTTGGCAACTACACTACTTTATCATGTTATGTTTTTTGCAGTGCTGAATTTTGATTGTTCTTATCGATGAAGTCTCCAATCTTTAATGTTGACGTGATTACTGGACTGATACATGATGTATATTCATATTTGCTAGTAAAATTTATGCTTAAAATTGTTAAATAATAACCACTTTGTTTAATTGAAGATGTTATGATGTTGTGGCCATTGTTTATGAATAATCTACTGATAATGTGGATTATAATTAGTGTTAAACTGTTACAATACAGTAACGGAGCGGCGGAAATGGATAACGAATTTGCGGAATTTGAAGATATGGAAGTGGAAGATATGAGTGATCAAGAAATTATCTTGAATCTACACGGAGAAGTAAACAAAGCCATTGGAGACAAGTTAGCAGCCACTGTAATTCTCTTCTTCTTCATTCATTTATTCAATTTTCCATTATTTCTGAAAGAGAAATTATATTATTTAGGACTTCTTTGCGTCCTTTTAAAGTGTACAAATGTTTGCATAAAATATTTAAAACCGTTTGCAAATACTTGATGCTTATGTTTCGCTTTTGTTCAGTTATGAACCACATTAAATTTTAGGATGATGATGACGATGATGAGTTTCTTGACGACGATGAATTTCCGAAGACTATAAAAAAAAGTCATTCGCAAAAAATGGAATCAGAAGCCTCGCCACAGCTTAGATTTGCTGATGTTTGAAGTTTTTTCTTTTTTTTTCTATCATTTAATTCCGTATTTGCTACTCGCAGTTTTTTAGTTCACATTAGGATATAATGATATGTGGATTATCTTTCTTTATTCATTATTATTAACAATCCCTTAATTTAGGTACCGGCCCATTTTCGCTCAAACTGGGCGTCGTATCAAGTGGAGGCTTTAGTACTATCAATTCTGGCAATTTATGCGCTAAATTACATTTTCGGTCGTACAAAAAATCGGAATATTGCAAACAAATGGTTTTTGAATGTAACCCCACTTCTGGAAAAACAGTTCACACTTGTAGGGGATGATGGTACGTCTGAGGACTTGAGAGAAGGTCATATGCATAAAGAAACTGATTCTGTTTACACGATTTGGTGGGTTTCTTGTGTGACCGTGGTTTTTTTCTTTTTGGGCAGTGATCTCATATCTTGTTTTTCAAATATATAAGAATGCAATCGACTTGTTTAATGTGTTTTCGTTTTTCCAATAACATCGATTATCATCTGGTGAAGTACTGTATAGTTGAAAGTTCAAAACTCTTCCCTACCTTTCTCTGTGGTATTCTTAAAAGGCTTTGTCATTTTTCTTTTTCAGATCCAGCTACTTAGTGTAGGTTTTGCTGCATTTTTTTGTAAAAATTTATCAAGATCTAATTTCAGTGCTTCTTAGTGGGTGTTTCTAACAGTAGAGAAAGTGATGATACTTTCCTTAGCATAGTTATTTGAAACCTGATGTACTTTTAGGTGCTCAGGTCGAGTTGGTTGTCAGGGAATGCTTATTACTTTGAAGTTGTTGAAACGACAAGATTTAATTCATGTTATTATGAATCTTATCCGTCCGAAGCAAGATAAGGTTTCTAATTGTTGCCATATCATTGAGAAATCTTATTCAGTTGTTTATTCTTTATTGAAATGGAAAGTTGGTTGCAGGTTATAATACGTATCGATGTGGATAGCAACGAAATGGATTCATTTGTGTTTGCTATTGGGCAGCGGAAACTAGTGAGCAAAGCAGCCAAAGAAAAGATGGACCTTGTAAGTTCTCTTTAATGTATTTCCTGAAATTCCCATTTAATAAAAGTAATACTTCCGCAATTGAAAGTTTAAATTTTCAGAGTTTATTCACAGTAGAACGAAAGGGAATCGATAAATTCGGACTTCCCTCCTCGATTGTAGTTTATGCGGAAATGTTTGAAGCTGTTAATGCGATTATCGATCCGGCAGTTTTATCAGTGTTTCGGAAATATGAAAGTGCCATTGATTACTTCCACTTTTCAGACCAGTATTCCGGTTATAAACCTTCAGAGTGAGTTTCCACCATATCAGAAATCCTTTAAAATGTGCACCTGAATTATAGAACTGCGTCAATTTATTATTCTACATACTACCATTTTTTAAACCTTGTTGTTTTCTCTATCAGATTTAAAAGCATGTGTTATTATAGGTGACACTTTTTGTCTCTTTTCGGATAATGGATTTCCACCATATGATTTAGCACATAACAGTTGCTTATTGTGGCTCATCTCCTTTTTTGTATTAACTCTTATTATAAGATTCTAAAAAATTGAGAAATCTATTATTAATCTGGCGAAACAAAATTATCTGTCGTAAACTTGTCTTCTGCTATATCAAAAATGCAGCAGATACGCAATGAACATGAAGTAGTTAAAACTACTTTTAGTTAAAACTGCTAGATCAGTGCCCCGCTATATAAAAAGGATAAATAAATAGATAAATCAGGATGAGAAATCTTATGTTAGCGTATTTTGTAGTGGTGAATCACTTACACGGTTACCAGAAACAAATCGAGTTCTGTTTTTCGCTTTCAAAATGAGTGATGATATGGCAGAAATTGATGCGCTATTGCGAATAGTATTTCACTGCTTCGAAAAAATAAGGCGTTATCGACTTTCAAGAGAAGGCAAACTGAAGGTTTACGATTTTCGCTTTTCATTCACTACTGTTTTTTTTGCTTATTTTATAAAGATAATATTCATGAAAATGCTTTAATCGACACATAGTAGAATCTTAGTTCTCATGATCTTCCAGTTCTAAGCAAAAGTGTCAAATATATTTAGGCAGATAAAAAACGTCAAAGTGTGCAGGAAGCTTTCCTAAAAACAACACATCAGGCAAGACAAGAAGCAGCTCAAGCTCGTCGAGAGGAAAAAACAAGAGAACGGAAACAACGCCTTTTAGAGGAGGAAGATCCTGAAAAGCAGCGAAGGCTAGAAGTAAGTACTCAAGTAAATTTTGGTTGTGCACTATTTAGCTCTTCCTTTATTCTGAGTGATGTTTCTTGCAGAAGCTGGAACAGAAACGTGATATGAAAATGCGACAGCCGAAAATGAAACAGTTGAAAGTCAAATGAAGGAGCAGGATTATTCAAATTTACTTGTCAGAGAAAGATGTGAAAATATTAATAAACTAGGGAAAATCTACGAGGTGATATTTTTGTTTGCGGGTGCCATTTACTTTTCATTTTGCTATTTGGATGTTTGCTTTACTAGGCACAGTGATGATATGCAAAACTTTAATGATCAAAAAAGAGAAGGATTTTAAAACATTACTTACCAAGTTATTGTAATAAGCATTGACAGAAAAAAATCCATATCCATGCCAATAGCAGTAGATTAGATGTTATCAGTTTTTTTGTTATTTATTTATTTTTTTTTTCATCATTAATATTTTGGTTTGAACAACCCAAATGATAGACATATTTTGGATTTATTGGTCGTAAATACATGACAAAAGATGCATATTAATCTATTACTGGTAGAAGTTCATATTTTCTACAATTTTTTAATATGTCAGAAACATTTTAATACTACAGTTTCTTGAAATGATGAGAAAACGCTGTCATCAGAAGTGCTTAGTATAAATAGCCTGTACGAATACTCGATCAACTGAAATGTCTTTTTGATGGTTGACCGTTTTTCTTAAAAGATATGTACTTAGAGATAAACAAAAACCTTGTTCGATGAACAGTTTGTCCAATTCTTCTGAAAGCAAAAACATTTTGAATTAACTTACCATAATAATAATGTAAGATTTGAAAAAATCAAAGAATTAAAAATAGTAGATATGCAAATTCCTTGCCGGAGCAACTTTCGATAAAAGATTGGAAACTATACCTAATTTAAAGTAGTAAGTCATTGTTCCATCCTGTTTTGCATAAAATCGTTCATCTAGTTTGCAATTGCGGCCAAATCGTACCATGGCGTGATCATTGATGCCATAGTCACGAACAATAGCTACGCCACCAATTTTTAGTAGGCTGAATAAATTTTTCACTGCTTGTTGTTGTTTACAAGGTGGGATTGCACTGAGAACAAAGATTAATGATACTATATCAGCCGCTGGAAAATCCAAGGAAAAGCTATCGCAGGTTAAGTCTGCAACTGTAGTACTGACAGATAAATTGCTCGCTTCACTGCGTTCACGTAGTAATCGAATTGCATTATCGGAGAAGTCAAAAGCATAAAAGTTCCAATGTGGGTAAAGATGTATCAGAGGGAAAAGTAAATTACCAACGCCACATCCAGCTTCCAAAAAATTCAAACTATCCTGCAAAAGTAACAAAAACCACTAAGGAAAAAAGGTATCAAGTAATTTTGTACAAAATTTTTCTCTTCCTTTAAAAACTACCAATGGTTAAATTATATTTCTCCGTGCCATCATTACATTCTCTGTTTACAATAACAGAATAAGACTACTTTGTTTTTTCTTCATATATTTGCTAATCAGTACAATGCTAATTTAGAGCAATCGAATCCTGCATACATGCATCCTTATAGTGTTCATTTCTTTGAAATATGAATGGTACGTTAGGTATATTAATTAACCTGTGAATTGATGTGTTCCTTCAACATTCCATCAAATTCATGCTGCGTCCACCATCTATCTTTGAAGAAATTATTCTTGTTTCGTAGATAAAATTTATCCCAATTTTTTCGCAATGCTTCTTGTAACTTTCTTCGCTTAAAATCACTTGCTAATACTTGCTTCCTTACTTTCTCTTTCTGTTCCTCACTGAGCTCTGGACATGAACACAAATGTTCATTGGAACAACTTACAATCGATGTATTCATTTCACTGTAAAAAAAAAAAAAAAGCTTACATTTAAAAGGCAAATTGAAGGCATCTGAATGCCTCATTCATATAGCGATTCCAAAATGACCTCGTAAATTAAGCATAATTCTTCAACTGACCAAGAAATGGATTTAAGTGCTATCAAATGAGTAAAGCAGTGCTAGTCGTTCAGAAATAAATAGTTCATCGCATCACATTTATGCAAGTACAATTAATTACTTTAGTGATATGGTTTAATATATGTCATTAAATTCGCAAATCTTGAAAGCTGATAATTGTTAACATTAATAACGAAAATAATTACAAACTTCGAGCGAAAATATTGTTATTCTTAATAACTTCTTTGCATACAAATTAGTAGTGATATTAAATCATGTCTTTTAACTATTTTCTATTTGAACTATCAAATATTTAGTAATCGTTGGGAAAATCAATTTCAAATAATGTTATTCTTTCCAACGCGAAAATCGAGTTGAACAACTACTTAACTTGCATAGGAAAAGAATAAATAATCGACTTGCTGCAATAAAAGATGACAATTGTATACAATGGTTTTTTTTTTCAAACAAATAAAAAAACATCTACAAAGACTATAAAATTTCTACAAACGATTTAAAAAAAGTCTCAATTTATCAATCAGCAACAGTTTTGATCGTAATAAATGCATTCACTTTCCAAACAAAAATTCACAAATTGAAAAACTTTAAAATCAAGTTGACAAACAATTTATATAATTTCTAACGTATTAGAAAATATATCAGACCACAAAAGTTACAAAATACAAATTACAAGTCATATTTCGACAGTGAAACTGTCAACGAGATAAAAAATAAATTAATTAAAACGGATATAAAGAAAACATTTTATAAATTAATTAATAAATGATAATACTGGAAGAGAAATTATGCTAAAGAATACAGAGCATCTTTAACACCAATTCTAATTATATTCTTGCATATACAATGATTGATTTGCCATAAATTAAACCAAATAGTCGAAAGAATTATTAAAAAATCAGTTGTTTTTGATGCCTAACGTACTCTCCAGTTCAGCTCGCTTTTGCTGCACTTTATGATAGATATAACGAAAAGTACCCTCCATGATTTGAGGTTGATAATAATACTCAGCATGACGTTCGGCTTCGCTGTCACCAAATACTTCTGTCATTGTCTGCAAAAAAAACATCTGACAGATATTATGGAACAGAATTTTGTCGCTATTATATAATTTGAATTTAGGTAATTGTGTTGGAAAGATCCAATTTTAGAACACTATTCTTCTATTACTTCTGGGATATCTTCTTATGTCTTTCAGTTACCTTGCCAGATCATGAGATCAGAAGAAGAAAAAAAACGAAATCAGGGGATTAATAACGGTCATATGAAAACGTGAAATAGTTCGAACGGTTTAAATGAGGATGCATACCATTATAACTATCGAGCGGCGTTACTAACATTGTGATGCGTACTATGCAGATTAGCAAGTGCATAGAATTTTTAGTAATTTGTAGCTCAAACACTTGAAATAAAAATTACAGATATCTACAACTACAACACTACTACAACAAATATCATACCTTCAGATCATTACTTTGAGAAATCAACCATTTGTGGATAAATTCCTGCGGATTGTCCGCGAAACGAACATAAAAATCTCGCCGAAGCTTCCATTCATTGATTTGTTCCACAATGTCAAAAATTTTCTGGTCCAATGCGCTTATATCTGGCATATTTGCGTGGCTATGAAGAAATGAAGTCATTTGTGTTTTCAGCGGATCTTCCATTTCCACATCTATGATTATCAAAATTATCCACAACTCTGTCAACTTATATTCGTAATTACATTCTTGAAATTTGTGAAAGATCACTTGGAAACTTGAAAATGGCTAAAAAATAAAAAAAGACTTCTGATCTCTAACAAACTACTGTTAATGAATGATAACATCCATACAGGGTTGTTCTGTTTGATGAAATTTCTAATAACTAGATATGCATCTGGTCTTAATAACTTTATGATTACTGGAAAAATTACCAATATCATAACATGCCGTATTTTTCTCATTCCCTTCGCTATACTGAATAGTATGATGCAGAATTAGAGGATCGGGCTGATGTAATAAACTTTGAAGGCGCTGAGGTATTTCCATAAAACGCATCCGCTTCACTCCAAAAATTTGTTCTAGGTAAGAATCGCAATTTATGTTATCGCGTTCAGCCTGATCCTGTAAATATCTTGACGCTCATGTAAAATTCCGTAAAAGTATTATATGTAATAAAGAATACAAAATAGAGTTCTGAAGATTCAGTTCGGAAGAATTAATTACGCGATCAAAAAATGCTTTTGAAACCTGCAATTTGTGTGTTTTTATGTACTGCCAAAGAGCTTCAATAATTTTTGGGCGTGTTTCGGTAGCCATTCCAAGTACCTTTCCCAATCGTGGATGCAGTTTGAATTTCATCGGTTGGTAATCAAGTAATAAAAGAATCGTGCATTTAACATCGCGATCTCCAGGTCTTTTCACCTAATGAAAAATCAGTTTATAAACATTTACAAGTTCATAACAAATTTTACGCTATAATGTTCCTATGTTAATACAAAAATCTATGACGTTTCTATAAGAACCTGAAATCCATCAGTTTCATTCGTTTGAGGAGTTCGATGCCATTCAACAAGGTGATTGTCGGGTCCATAAATTTCTTTGTCCAATTCAATGACCAAACTTTTGAAGAACGAACTGAATTTACGTTTCAATGGTTGATTTCGATTTTGAGCAGCTCCACTAGCTGCAGTGCCTACGCCTGTCGATGGTTCATCCAACAAACGTCCTTCGACCCGTAGTTCCCACATTGGTACAGTGCCTTCATCACCCTCTCGCTGAAAAATATTAACACAAAACTTATACGCTGAATAGAAATTTTGAGTAACTGCTTTCATAATTACAACTGAGGCTCTGACAAGGGATCTAGAGTTATTTTATGCAGGAAAACCCACATTAAAAGCTGCGCATTAATTTCATGATGCCGCTTTTAATACATCTGAACATTTAAAAGTGAAATCTTTTTACAAACCTCAGGTTCTTTGCCAGGTATGAAGGTATGTGAAATATATATTCGAAGTCGCCTTTTCACTTTTATCGGCCTTTTTAAGGCTTCTTGTATATCGAGCTTCTTTCTCGTGATGGTAGCATCAAGCTTTTGTTCGAAAGCTAGAAGATCCATGTAAGCTTGAGATTCCGGTACAAGTTCCCGAACCTTAAAATAATTAAAGGATAGAAATTGAAGTCACTTTAGTGGTTCCTCCTCTGTCGGGACAATATCCTCGGACTATAAACCTGAATCGACTCTGATAGCTTTTCCAGAAGTTTAAATGACTTTATCTCCAAAATTTTTGAATCGTCGCTAAAGTAATGAAATTAATTTACACTGACTTAATTAATATCTGTTAACTTTTTCAATGAAATGAACTTTTAAAATGAATATTTTCAATCAATAATGACCAAAAAATTTTTCATTTTTTTCCTCTGCTAATATTAAAATGAATGTTTGCAGCGAATATTTGAAGATGGGAATTTAAAACATTAATAGAACCAATAACAAATAGAATTTCTTTTTCGTAAAATCGCTTTAAAATTGCAAAAATAAAATCTTTGAAAAATTTTGCAGAGAAATAGCAAGACTGTCTCATCATTGCAATCGTTGCCCGTACGAAAAGTTTAGTAATGCTAGTCATATAGAACGTTCTAAATCAACCCGTACCTGTATAGGTAACAGCTTGTCAACCAATTTTCGTTTCTTTGCACGATTTTGCACCTGACTGCGAGTATTATGTTGTGGTGGAAGCATTGGTGGAGCACCTGCAGGCTGTGTAGTAAATGATCGTCGACCATGTTGTGTATTTGGTACTGCTCCGCCATATCTAAAAAACATTGGAAACAAGTATTATTTTATCCAATTTTAATTGCAACAAAAAAATTACCAGTCAATTTTATTTTGAAAAATTATCTTAGATAATCCATATCTAATTTATTTAATCCTATCTTATAGCGCAGAGTCAGCAATTTCGTAGGTAATTTTTTTATCATCTTCCATTTCAACGAAATCTCTTATTCTTCTGAGTAATCTCAAAGCAATTCTTGGAGTACCGCATGCACAGCAGGTAATTTCTCACAGTCAATTTTATAGTACGTAATATCATCAATTTTTATTTGCTTCTAAAAGAGATTAGTTCTTTTCTAGAAATTAATAAGCTGCAGAAATATTTATCAGTCCAATGAAACATAATGATATCATGCCATGATTAATTGCCTATCAATAAATTCCAAATATCAAACTAAGACGAAAGAGCAATGAATACTGCTGTTGTTGAATCATTTACTAGCATTACTTTTTTTTTTTAGTTGCTTTTTTTTAGTTGCTGTTTTAGTTGCTTTGGAGGTACATTTAGCAATAAATAAAAACTTAAGAAAAACTTAAATATTACTTATCAATCCATAAATAATGCATAAATCATATAAAACGGTAAGTAAAATACACTAAGTTTTGTTTGAATCATTTAAACGTAGGCTACAGGAACGTACGTAAGTTATTAATAGATTAGTGCACAATTTAAATCAAAAAACAACCTGATATTAGAACCATTATTGGATGGCACAGCTGTACTAGCTCGATGCATTCCTGAAATACTTCAGTGTTTATTGCTATATCGAAACCTGAATATGAAAGAATCCAGGATCATTATCACTCATGTTTCCATCACCTTGACAGGTATAGTTTCGTTACATATGAAATCTTTAAGTACCACTGGTCACTTTTTGGTAAAATGTAGCACTATTATGAGGAACAAGGTAGTGTATGGAGAGGAGAGAGGAAGAGACATGTTCATAACTGGTCACATGCTAATTGCATTGTTTAGAAGGTCAACTTAAAAATCATATAGCGGGGTAATGGATTTTCAATTATTATTAATTATGATGAAAAAGTTCATCGAGATATACTTTTTGGGAGTTTGTTGTCGAGATAAGTGGATTTTTTTGACGAGAACTTTCTATCTTTTAAGGATCATTACAATGGGTCACAGAGTACTGCACTACATATCTCGCTTTCATTCATCATCAATGGCAATTAGTAGCGAACGTTCGCATATCTGGGATATCTTTGCATCGGTAGCACTTATGAGACCTCCCATTATTGCACCACCAATGAATGATATCGAGAAATGTTATCACGATTTTATGCTTCAGAAAGAACTGAGAAATTCACTGCGAAGTGATTTTGAATTGCGACAATTAAGAGATGAAAGGTATTTCTTTGTTACTCTTGTTAGACTTCACAATTTCATAGACTTCAAAAAGATTGTTTTCCAGTTTGTGTTTTATTTTTTAAATTGAATAATTTCTTATACAATTTCTTTAAAGGAATTTTATTACAGGCTTCTTAAGGAAAGAGAAAGATCGAAAGTGGAGGAAGGAATTAATCTAAATGAAGAAATAGGAATTCTAGCTTCCGTGGACGAAGAAAAGTGGCGGAAGGAAGCAGATCAAATTCGCAAAAATATTCCAGTTGGTGACCTCACCAAGGTAAACGTACTGTTTAAAGCACGCTCTTTTTAATATTTCTTATTGGAAATTAAAAAATATGTTAGTGATTTAATTTGACGAGCACATATTTAGATTTAAATTCAGAATTGAAATAAGCAACAGAAAGAGACGTGATACCAAAACATTACAGACTTGAAATGTATAATAGTGTTTGTGGTTGCATTATGTTTAACATCATATTGTTTATGTATCTATCCACTTAATTAATAAGTTAAATTGAAAAAGTTAATTTTACGCACTTTATATTTACTTATAATTATCTGGAAATTAACAAGTTCAGTGTATATGATGAAAAATTTGCTTATCTCTTTCGTACCATTTTTTATAGTTTTCAAAAGCTGATAGCAGAAGTTTACAAAGGAAAATTGATGAATTTCTTGTGCTTATTGTATGCCAGAAGTTTGGGCGCAAGGATGGTTATCATTCGTCATGGCATTTGCCTCAGTTACAAAATCTTCCAGGCGAATCATTAAAGCAAGTAAGAGCTAAAACAAGTTGGTTCTATTTTTTACTTTGTTTTCCTCATTTTTAATGAGTTACTGTTTCATGCACTGTTAAGGTGTTTTTCATATTCTGTATTTTATGGAAATGTCAGATGGTTGATAAAAATTCTATATGTTAGCACAAGACTGTCATTGAATTTATAAAATAAAAATGGTGTATTTGCTTTACTGCGGAAAATAAAGGATTTATTTGCAGACTTCGGAGCGCTGTCTCAAAGAATTATTTTCTTCTGAAATTCAAGGAAAAGGAATAAGCAATGCACCGTTTTCCGTTTATTTTTATTGCTATCCTGCTAGACTACGACAACAGTTAAAAACACAATCAAGAGGTGCTGCGGTAAGTTGTCACATCATTACTAATGTTTTATAATGATCAATTATTTAAGTTTAGGTATTATTCAATTTAATCACAGAATTCGTTTGTTCTAATATTTCTGTTATGACTGTTTTAATTTGATAGGTGCATGATCGCTTTTGTCTTCAGATTTCAAGTTAAAATCTTTTTTGGCATACTTCGCTTACCAGAGAATCTTTTGAGTTAATGAAATTAGCTGATTTCATTTACAGGTCTTTTTCTTCAAAGCATTATGCTTGAATCATGTTCAGTTGGTGGTCAACAAAAACGAAATTGCAGATTATAAGTGGGTCAGTGCAGAAGAATTTGCTGCGAGCTTAAGACATAAAATATCGTATCTTCGGGCTTTATCAGTTCTTTTCCCTCCCTGCCTTTTGTCGAAAAATAGCATAGAATATGCTAAAGAATCGGAATCTTGGGAAACTCGGTCAAAAGAGGAAGTACGAAAGCAATCGTTTTAGCATTGTAAGCTTAGTTTTCAATTATTTTTATTTTTATTCATGAACTGTGGATAGATGAACAATCAAGTGATCAAATGATATTATCTGTTGATGAACTTTTGCTGCTTACTCGAAAGAGCTTATACATAGCACTGCTTGATGTGCATATATATTGAGCAGATACATTGTAATTAATGATTCGTACTGTTGATTTTCATTCTGTTATTTTACTGCATAATTTTATATTACCACATATTTTTCAATTAAATTAAAAAATATAGCTCGAATAAATTACAATAGATTTATCTGGCTAACATGGAGTTATTTTATCATTTCACGATGCCGCTGCTTCTCTGATTCAATTTCCTTCTGGATGCGTTGCATTGCGACATTTTTCTCATTTTTCTTTCGACGTATTGAGCCAAGCCTAAATGAACTGGTCACCCATTCTGGTTGACACTCCTCTTCAAATAAATCAAATTCATCTCCCTCGTCTTCCTTCTCTACCTTTCGTGAGAGCACAGTTCGAATTGGCGCTTGCTTTGTACTAATTGCAGCATTCGCTTCAAATAAATTCTATTAGGTAATGATGAGTCGAATGGATTTGGAAAAAGCTGTACCCACTAGATATGAACTAAAATTTTAGGCGAAATTTTTTCTCTTAATACGAAAATTTTATTGTATTATGCTTATATTTTTGTAAATTTCATACTTTCTCTTTGCAGAATAATTTTTTTCTGATTTAAAGTAACGAAATTTAAGTTCATTGAGCAAAATCT
Organism: Mansonella ozzardi; assembly: GCA_029876185.1. NCBI lineage: Eukaryota > Metazoa > Nematoda > Chromadorea > Rhabditida > Onchocercidae > Mansonella > Mansonella ozzardi. The sequence continues at coordinate 79,631 of JARVGP010000059.1, read as the reverse complement.
GTTGAATGTTATATCTATTTTAATGATATTACTATAGGGTTATTTTAAAATTTCGTTTCCTTATAGTTACAGATGAGGTTGGATTCCAGTCGTTATCGTTTTACAATCCAACTAACTGCTATTGTCATGGAGTTTGAAAATGCGAAGATTGTGAAAGAAAACATCAGTGATTTACGGAAAGCAGACTAAAAGAAAGGTGAATTTGTCAATGCTTACCGGAAATTTCTACAGGCATAGCTCGCATCGAATGAAATGCGAATTTCGATCCAAAGCTGTTAACCGGATTGTTCTTTTCTGTCTCGATAATTGTATACTTTGGCTGAGAATCTTTGCTTCCGGTCTTTCTTCGACTAATTTGCCTTTTATCTTAAATATTATTTAATTAGGCTTTTTTATTTCATTTACTTCTTATAAACGGTGAAGTAGGAGAAGAAAATTTGCGGTTAAATCTTGTCAAGCTCTAATTTGGTACAAATATGTATGATTAATCTATCGCACATATCCTTTTCGTTGATTGAATTAATATTTAACTCAATTATTGGAAATTTTCCCGGAATAAAATAAAAATTGGAGAAGAAAAAGACATCTACTTGAAAATATATCGTAGGAAAAAGTGGTTTTTGCTAGATCTATGACCGAATTATTCGCATTCGTCCTAATGTAAGATATTTCCCGTTTCTCATTGTGGTACTTATTATTGCTAGCAGAATATCCTAAAGATCACAAAATTTATGGCTACAGTATCTGTCATTTCCTTTTACGTTTTAATTTTCTAAGAGACAAACTGAGTCACAGTAAAATGAACGGTGCTTTGGTCTTCATTCATTGACACTGATATTAATCACAATAATAATAAATCATTCCATCAAAATTTCTAATTGATTTAAAGTAATTCTAGGATGAGAAAGTATCGAAATTAACTCCAAATGCTAAGTCCTCGTGCTATCCCTCAATTCTACAATTTACCTGTATTGTAGGTTTTTTGCAACGGTGATTCTTCAATATCACTATTTCCAGCCGTTCTGTGCATGAAGATCTGTTTCACAGCAACTTCAGACGCAGTCTTTTTCCTCATAAACTGCTGCTCTGCTTTTCGATAGTTCGCCAATGTGTTGTCTAAAATTCCTTAAATGAAATAAAAAAGGCTTAATTCCAGCGTTAGATTTTCAGAATAGCTTATTTATTCTGTTTCAGCATAAATATTAATTAAAACAAAAAGCAGAGGACTTACAGAATGCATCCTTTGACGACTCAGATTTGATAGTTTTTTCTTTTTTCAAGTTTGTTGGATTTAAAAGAGCATTTTCATCGATACTGTATTTGTTCACGACTACTGAAAGATCAGATTATCATTTTGAAGAACATTTTTAAATTGAAATTCTTTCATTTTTCGATTAAAATCGTAGAGAGAAGGACAGGAAATACAAGTGGAAGATTTTCGAGCATAAATTTTTGGAAAATTCAAGTAAAAATGTCGCAAAATGCTGAAATAATCATATCGAGCGTTTCACTAAAGGCACTTTTAGCATGTCAATCAATCAACTTCATCGTATCGGCTTAAGTTAATTAGTATCAGTACGCCTGTCTTTTGATAGATTGTTTCCTGATAAATATGACATGATGAGTGACAGAAATACGAAATAATTCCAAATGAAATTTGATGAAATTCGGATAAAATTCTTCGAATGTTTAACTGCGTACTTTTGGCATAAATTATTTCCACATCTATCACAAATTGTTTTTCCTGCTCACTCAGAAATAAAAGTACTGACTGGACAGTTTAGGTTTTTTATTTTGAAGAAGATTAAAATTATAACCGCAAAGGATCGCAAAAATAAAACAGTTCATAAATGCTAGACTACTTTTGTCGTGCCCAGCTTTGCTTCCTTTCGCAAAATGATCCCAGAATCGCAGACTTCCAATCAAACATACTATTATACAAGTTCTCAATAATTAATTTTGATAAATCATTTTCTGGTGAGCATTCCATCTTTTTTTATTTAATTCAAATTCAAAAATATCGGTTACTGTCGCTACTTCACTAAAATTTCTGGATCGTTTAATTCATTAAATTTTAAGGAACTTTTCTGAAAGCTTTTCTACTTTACACATTTAATCTAATATGCTCACTTAGCGCCAACTCCCCTACCTGAAGCGGTAGTGAGCCTTCAAAAACCACTCTTTTGTCAACTTTAATTCCGGTAGCATCACCTTCCCATTCATCAAAAGTGAAGTTGAAGCATTTAAGAGCCTATAAATGATAAAGAAGATGGAGATCTTCCAAAAAATAATAAAGCGGAGAAGCCAATCGTGAAAACTCAAACTTTTTGAAATCTTAATTGGAAACTTAATGACTGTGCTTTCTATTCCGCTTTCATATTTTCGTCTTTGTCAATTTTTTTCATTTTTGAAAAATTTTCTGATCTACATTTTTGCTGTGATTAATTGTTTTATAGAAGCGTACTCATACTGTAAGTTAAATTTCAAAGACTGCATACTATGAAAAATACCATTTGACGAAGTTTTATTATCGACTGCATTTTCATTACAAGTTGCATTTTGGAGTTGTTTTTCTCGTTGCATTCCAATTATTCGCTCATATTCATCAATTGTTTTCTCTGTAAAAACAAAGAAAAAATTGAAGCGCTTATTTATTTTTATTGACAAACAAAAGAGTCATTTGTCACAGCATACAACAATATGATTTTCCTTTGTTAATTTAAAGCTTAATGAGACTATTCCAGATATTTGGCGTCTTTTGCTCCAATAAAGACTATGATCTCAGTAATATCGAAAAATTATTCGGACTAGGAGATACAGAACACTTTAACTTCATTGATTAATTTGCCATAAAAACAAACGCTGTGACTGTCATAAACTGTTAACGCATCAACTTATTGAAGATTTTTATATTTTCTTTTAATTTATTTTTTTGAGTAAGCAAGTAGAAATCATTTTAAGACATTTCTGCTATTTCTTAAGACCGTTTGCTTGGCATTCAGAAGAGAAGGTTTACTGAATGCAGCAGATATTCTGAGTGATTTGTAAGGAATTTGTTGCAGTGATAATTTCCGATTTTCTTCCACACGTTTAGCATTTGCCATCGTCATATTATCAATCTTTATTGGCTTTGACATTGCAACTTTCGGTTCTAAACAGTTACTTAACTTGAAAATTTGCCTCTGCGTTATTTTGAATATTTCCAAAAACTTCATAGAAATATCTTTGAAGTGATGGACAAACAAGTTCCAAAAAAAAAAAATATCATCAAGTGACAAGAAACAAGAAAAATTAACAAAACCTGTTTCATATCCACATTTTAAAACTCGCTATTTCAATGGTAAAGATCAGTTCTTAACTTCTATTCGAAAATTAACATTGCTTTAATTTTTTCAAAAACCTTTCTTAAAAATTCTACCAGTGCAATTCATTGTACCATCATTTTGTGCCAAATGTCGTCTGATAATCCAGGTGGGTTGAGTGCCATCTTTCGATAGAGGTAAACTATCTACTGTACGGTTCCAGCGTATAATTTTCTAGAATTATCATTTTACAATATATATTTTGCGCACTTCAAACTGAATTTATGTGGTATATTTAGTATGATATTATAATCTATTATTCAACGGTTGTCCAATATCAGTGTCCTCCAGTGGTACTCGTACAATTATTTTTATCAGTTGAGAAACCAACTATGAAATTGTATCATTTACCAACTTATTACACTTTTAACTTCCTTATTTGTAGGGAAAAATATTTAGAGTTTTCGTTTTCTTTCAGTTTCTATGGTTGTTATTGGTAAAGAAATGTTTTTGAGAGCTTGCGTCTATAAAAAATCTATTCAATGTTTATTCAAAAATTAATTTCAAAAATAATTAGAAAATTTAATCTCACCGAAAATTAGCCACTTTAATTGAAAGGATATACTCAACTTGCTTGGTCCCAAAGCGCAATTGTATCGATTTAATGTTAAGCTTATCATAACTATTTAACAAGTCTTACTTCTCGTTTCATTTCTTTTCTTTTAACTGGTGGTTCCATTACCTTGTTTATTTCCACTTAAAACAAAGGTAACCTGGATATCTGCTGTCGAGGATTTCTGAACTGACATAATGGGTTGAGATTTGATCGATTTTTGAATTATCGATTTTGCTTGAATTATGATTGGTACTGATAGATGTTCATGATCCAGGAATGAAAGATTTGAAGATCAATTCAAAATTAAAACTCAGTAAGTTTCTTTGATGAAATATTAACTTTATATACAAATGAATTATCAAAAATTCGAATTTTATATTGCAAAAATGATCAAAAATGGTAGCGAAATTTCATTTATTATTAATTAGATATTTCATGCAAGCATTAAGCAAAAACAATCAGTTCACTTTTATTTTCAAATTAAAGCTCAGTTTCATGCCAACTGATTGCTAAAGAAAAAAAGAGTAAATTTGAAGCGCTAACAGGCTGAAACAGATGATAAGTATCAAAATTAATACTGAACAGAGTGAGCTGCTTTTATTTTCCCATTTTACTTTCTTATCAATGATAAATCATAACGATCGGCCATGCATGCATGAATTGTTACTGTGTATGCTTAACATATCAGGACCATAAATGTATCATAAAAGACCTTCAATCATCCATAATATCATGTTTACATTTGTTAAACAAGATGTTTAGAATGTGTCATAAATAATGAATGTGCGATGAAACTCTTTACAAGGAAAGGAATGTTTGTGAAATAGAAATTCTTGCTTACATCAATAAATGAAAGATTTCTATGACATAAATAGATGAATCAAGCTTATGATATTTGAATATATAGCAAAATTACAGCTCATAGTATATGAGCTATGAGTTAGTTCATTGAATTTGTCACTTTTACTTCGAAACATTTGTGTAAAAACAAATCTTACCGTATCTTAATAAATCTTATCACTTTAATCTAATCCAATATCAACAATTTTCTATCAATAAAAATAAATAGTTGTTGTTCTATTCGAAATGATCAAAGGTTAATATGTCGCCACTTCCCCATTCCGGAATCCACGTATCAGTTTTTTGTATTAGCTTCCGATACTGTTTATTGTTTGCCATTTTATACTGCCACTACAAGATGCTCAGTTGTTTATTAATTGTTGACCTATTCTATTACGAAGTGAAAAAAGTAACACCATTCTCAAGTCGTTCTAATTAAATTTTGAAATTCGGAATGCAATTTTAAGTTTTTCAATTTTGCAGAATTTCTAAGTTTTACATTACGCTTTAGTCTGGACTTGTCAGAAGTGCCTTTAATGTACTGCAGAACTGGGCCACACACGCTATGTCACCTTTGTTAATTGATTGCAAACATTGACTTTAACATTTTTTTTTTCATCATATTCCTTCCTAAATAGAAAAAGAAAGTATCCAATGGAATAGAAATTTTACTGAAAACAAGTCTTTTTCAATGAAAGATTATTTATTTGCTATTTAAAATACAAAAAAAGATAACAAATGTATATATAAGGAATTAGTATTTATACAATTATGGCGTATTTGTCCGTTTCAAATTTTCCACCTTGCAGTGTACAAAATCATCCATTTCCTGATTCCTCCAGTAAATTCCACGTCCGCGTAATGAATCACTTGACTGACGCAATTTATATGATCCTAGAAAAAGACTTGGCAATTCAACATAATTCTTCACATTTGGCAAGAATTTCTGTTTCTAATACTTCCTCTTCTAACTGATTAGCACTAAATAATTATCTGTTGTCAGATTGTAAGCCGTTAAGCAATATTGAGCTATAACATTGGTCAATCTTGACCATTTGATAAACACCTATAGGATGTAAAATTTCAAGTGATACGAGCGAGACATGCTAACAGTTAATCTCAATATGGAAAGAGAAAATTACAACCATTCTACAACTGAACGATGCATATTTTTGATACAGCCAGGTTTTGGAGACATTTAATATCTCTGAGATTTCTCAGTGATTTGGGATAAACTAAATTCTATCAGATGGAAATGATAATAAAGTTGTGATTTTAAAATGAATTAAGACTATTTTATCAGCTCGACAATTGCTCAGTTATGAAGACTTACCAAAACCAACGGCAGCAAATCCTGCAATAATACCAGTGGTAGCGGCAAGACGTTTGAATAAAAGTGACCAACTCATATGGAAAAGATTCCGAAGAGAAATAAATTCGTTTAATTTTTACCAACGAAAAGCTGTTTCACTAGTCGGTGATCAATTCAATTTATTATTTCTATAATTGAATTTTTGCAAAATTTGAAGGATTTGACAAATTTGTTCTTAAAGCATTAAGTTAAATTCATATACACAGCATACATTTGACAAATTTAAAGAATTTTTGTTTACCAAAGTAATGCCGCTTATTTATTTTTCACTGTTTGTTAGGTCCAATCATCAATGCTTCGTTGACTGTATAATGGATAGCTTGAACTGATGATTGTATCTAATATCATAAAAACCGTTCAGACCTAAGTCGTCTGGAAATTTTCGCTCCGAAATACTGGTAGATTTCATATTCATGAGTATCACTTAAAAGGTCAACCTGATAGATTTCATGTTCATGAGTATCATCTAAAAGGTCAACCAGTCAAGATCAATCTAGATCATTTACAAAGCGTATAGCAATTTGGATCATATCGTTATCTTTAAATCATTGCCTATGCTACCATATCATTTTTTGATCTGGCTATATCATTAAGTATACTGTATGTGGAACACAATTTAGACAATAATATCAATTATCAGCCATTGTGTAATATGGCATATTATATTAGTTGTCCAAGAATTTTTCGTTCATTAATTGATAAAAATTTTAGAGTTACATCACCTACTCATATATTAATATAGGTATGTCAAATAAACATACACTCTGTAGAAAGATACGATGGGCAAATGTTAGAAAATTATAAGAAATTTGAAATTATCACACAAAATTTAAACCACTGATTTCTAATTTGATCAAATAGAAGAAATTAATATTAGTGAAGATATGAAGAAAGATGCAGCGATATTCATGATGGATACGTATGGATGAAAATGCAGCGATATTCATGAGATGGACACGTTAAGGTTTATTTTGCCATTATCTTTATGATCCAAATTCAAATCACAAAATTACAATCCCAACTGTGATATACTTCAAGATACACTTGAAAAACATTTGAATATATGATCATCTAAAATTATTTTAGGAAAATTCTATATATGATTATCTTTTTACAATTCATCGAGAGTTCTTCGGCAAGGAAATGGTCATATATTTTATTAGTACTCATGAATTTATTATCAATGTACCTTTCATTTATTCTCGTTTACCTTCGTATTATTTGGTCATTTGTGTATGCATTTATGTTATCAATGCATTGCTGCTTTATTTTTCATTCCAAAAACATTCCTTTTTGGGGTCATAGTTCGATTTATCATAGTAAGAGATCGCAACTTTCCTATGTTCGTTTTCAGTTTATTTCTCGACGTTTCTTTCGTCCTCGCCTTGCCAAAATTGAAATTTTGAATACGGTGCTATAAATTGGACATTAAGGTTATCAAATAGTGATGAATTATCAAGAAAATCTTTAAGATCTATTCCCTTCAGAAATCCCAGAAATTAAAATATATGATTTCTATTATTTAAATAGTTACATATAAATTTGCTAGTTTTAGACATTATATTTAATCACGTTAGAGTTACGTGATATGTGATTACTTTATGTCGCACAAATTGATAATTTTACTTTTCGATGCTTTGCAAAATACGTGAAGCTACATATGTCGATACCATTACAATGCTTATTTAAAAAGAAACAAAACTATAAAATGGACTTACTTGCATGCAGGACATATTGGACTAAACTGACATTGAACCGAAAGACACACGGAGCATACCCATCCAATACTTACTGGCGTACCATGGCAATGACAGCTTGCTCGATAATCTATTGAAGCCATTGATGAAGGTGATGGAAATACTGAACGCAGTGATGCCTTTCCCAGTGTAAAACACTATAACATAAGCTGTTAGGCACTTCTATCTGGATTAATATATTTGAACTACTTTCATTGTTCTAATTAATAAATATTTGTGATTTATTTAATTTCTTTAAAGAAAAGTCTCCTGTCAAAAAGAAAAATGAAACGGACTAACTCAAAATGCTAACCATTGCATATTTTAGCAGCTGCTTCGGTTTCTTGACATTGAAGTAAGTACCACCAGTAATATCGCAGGCCTGCTGTAAAACTGGCGATGTTTCACCTAAAGTTATAGTACAGTTGTTTTTTCCTCGATTAAACGAAAAAATAAAAAAAAATAACTACTGAAAAATTTTCAAAGTTTTAAGAGTAAGTCCAACAGTTTATGGAAAAATATAAAATATGGGGAATTTGTTGGTTTACTGCCCTTGACAGCAATAGAAGATTTGTTTTTGTGCAGAAATATTTTTGATATTCACTTTAAAAAGATTTCAGGGACAAAAGGTAATTGCGCAATCAAAATTTTCGAGAGTTAACGATGATACTAATTCAACAAATAGAATATAGAACTCAAATCTGTGTAAAATAAATGTCTTATGAAAAGTTTATATAATAAGTATTCTTCACCATTTTCATACAACTGTAAATGTTCAAAATTTTCAAGTAGCTCAAGCAACAAGTTGTGGAACTCCAAAAATAAAATAACACTGGAATGCGCTAACGCATTGTGTCAGCGTTGCTTTCATGCTTATTTCATGTGCGAGCATCATATAAATTAATAGATTAAAACGAAGAAACTAACCGATATTGGCTACATCAATGAGGATATTATGCTTATGAGCAGCGAAGAAAATATTCATTAAGATATTATGTTCTCCAAGCAGATCACTACCAATATTGATAATAAGGATACGCCCATCTCCATGATCAATTTCATTCTTGCAACGGAAGATATCTGAAGAAATATTATTTAAAACAGCATGATCACTCTTGAAACACTTGCACTTGCTTCCTCACAAGCAAATAATAAATAAAAAAGTACCAAATTACATTGCCTTGTCATTTTTACTGAAAATGCAAGCTTAATTAACTATAATCAGGCTGTAATTACTGAAGCAAGATGCAAACTTTTATACTTGATAATATTTCAAACAAAATGGGACGTATTATTAAAATATGTAGATAGGTTTGTGCTGAGGCAGATTGTAACATCATTTTTTTGAAAATCAAAGTAATGTTTTCAAACATTTTAAAAACGGCAAATCAACCGCATACGGAGGGCATCAGAAAATATATAACTACAGCATTAAGTGTAAAATAAATGAAAAAAGTGATCTGAATTTAAAAGATAAAATTTTAGGAATGAAAATTTCTAATAAACAAATTAAACATACGACAAATGGCAGAAGCAATGGCAGGTGCGAAAAGGGCTGATTCCTGAGTTGTACTTGTTGAGGAAGCCGATTTTTTAAGGGCATTTCGTAAAGCTGTTTTTACCGCTGAACTCATATCTATCTAAAAAATATGCGACATTTTTAAGGAAGCTTCAAATAGCAATTGTTATCAAGTTCCTTCTCGCACATGATAATATTACCAAAGGCTACTACAAACACTTTTCTTTTTCTAATCACCGATTACTATTTCACGAATGAGAAACACTCCGACAATTATGTCATATTTAGCCTTCTGCTACTAATGATATAATTTTTAAAACATTTTAAGTGATAAATAGCACCATAAACTGAGGAAAGCAGTATTCCACAATTCGGTTCAACTAGATCGCATCAAAGGTCAATAACTATTTATTGACTTTCATTTAAAATCTAATGAAATTCTCTCAAAACTAACATCTGTTGATGCAGTTGTAGCGTAGATTGTTGGTGCCGAAAGTGCATTATCAACACCGATGATAACTATACGATTTGCTGCAGAAATTGACATATGAGCTGTGGTATACGATGTAATAGAGTTGATCAATGTACAAATCACATTTTCATTATTTTCTTTCTCAGCCAATTCACCCCAATGACGAGCATCGCAGTCAACCACTATGGATATACAACTCATTTTTGTGTACAGTACTCTAAAAGTAGCAAATTTTCAAACTACAATCTAACAAAATCACGAAAAAGTTACAAACTAAAGCCATAATGATGAAAGTGAAAAAAATCTCTTGCCACACTTTCATTTAAATTTCAAAGAAAATATCGATCAAAATTAATTTCTAAAAGATTCAGAAATCAAACTTTTTAAAAGCAGTGACTTTGATTCTTCGTATTTATCTGGCCAAATTAAACCCCCAAAGACTTCCATTACTAAACCCAGGCCTGATTCATCAACAAATTACAGCAACCCCAAAATATAAATCCATAAATAATCTTACTGAATCCGATTTAATCCGTAACATTTTTACAAAACACAAGACAATATTAGCTTTTTTTCATTATAATTTTTTATTTTAGAAAAAAAAACCGCAAACAACAGCTAATAAAGCGAAAGGAAAGAAACTAAAGAATGACCAGAACACTTCCAAAATGAAAACAATTATTATAAATTAGAAAATAATACGATGTAACAACAACACAATCAAAGAAATTTTATTTTTTCTTCGATAAGCATAAAAATGAAAGAAATAGAAAACGCACCAAATCTTCAAACCTGCAAAAGCTGTGAACTTATAAAATTACTGTATTGCATATCCACAAATTTATGATTATGTTGTGTTTTGTATATATATATATATATATGTGTGTGTTGTGAGTGTATGTGCTGATCAACTATCCACAGAAGAAAAATCTTTCTTTAATTTCAAAGATTTCAGGAATAACAACTTATCACTCTGTTCTTCTTCACTCGGGCTATCCTCTTCTGGTACTCGGATGGCCGACGCATCCAGTATACAACCTGGGTGAAATGTCTGCAAGAAAGATACAAATAACTGATTGAATTCTTTTTGTTGACGAATGACTTCCAGAAAATTTAAGAAATTAATTTCAGATTACAACAAATATAACTTACTCTGCCATCCTCGCCAAGCATACAGTCTCGAAGTTTCCACGAATCATCATCTTCATCCCAATATTCTTCGAATTTCTCTTTACATACACCGCATTCCTGAAAGTTCGAATCAGACTGAATTCCGACTTGAAGTGTTAGGATGCTATTTAAAAATCCAAATAAACGAAATTATTGAGCAAGTCTCAAAACTAATCAAAATCATTACCTTGGATGGAACTGAGTCAGATGGAACGCTAAACGTTCCTTTATTTGTATCCTTTGCTGCATCATTAGATCCACCACCTGTGAAAAAAAAAATCAATTGGTTCGAAAACACAACAAAAACGTTCCGTGTTCTACAAATTCTGATGGAAAAGTAGTAAAAAGAAATTGTTGTAATTCATTCAAGAATACGCGATTTACTTACCAGTGAGACGAGTTGATGATGTAGATGCTGTTAATTCTCCTTGTTCACTAAATTCATACCATTCCTAGAACAAACAGAACAAAACCGACATTAATTTTATTCTTCTGAATATTGCATCTGTTAGACAAAAAAGTCCAGAAGCACAGAAATTCAATATATTATATATTACCGCTCTTCATAAAACAATTAACAAAAATGCAGCCATTAGAACCAATAATGTAGATGAAACCTCAAAGAATTTCAAAAAGCTTACATCAATTGGCAAGTACCAATCACGGCAACGTGAGCTTTCATTTGATTTCAGATTTTCACGAAAATGCCAGTCAAGATGTTGTTGATATCTTTCGCCTTTCAATTCACTAAAGCGCAAACCGCAGTTAGGGCAAAGACGTCTTTTCTGATGAAGGCTATCCACAACCGACGTATACCGTCTGAAACAGAATACTCACGAAAAGTTTTTGCGAATTAGTTTTTTTAATTGCTTAAAAAATTGATTATTAGTCATAAACTTAAGAATATTGATAGAAAGTTGGCAAACTAACATTCTGAGAGCACGCATAGAGAAAGACTTAAGATCAGTTGGCGGTTTTGGCAGCCTTTCGGTCACTTCACCACGATGTTCAGAGGGAATCGGTGGAGTAACAGGTCGATTAGGTGAATCCTCCCCTGTTTCATCTCTTCTATTATTCGCATTCAAGACAGAAAATATCCCCGTACGCTGCAGTTTGGCAAGCAAACCCTTGACATCAACCGTTACTTGTGGTTCTGTTCCACTTGCGGCTAAAAAAACAAAACTGAGAATTATCAGAGAAAACGAAAAAGTTCTTGTGCCAAAAATTAGGGAACCGGAGCACAAATCATTTATGTCAATTTTTTCTCTTTAAACCAAAAAGATGTCCAGAAAACCAGAAGCAATGAAAACCTGTGGTTTTGTTTGATGATGAATCAACTCCTGAGCGAGGCATATACCGTAATAGCTCATAACATGGATCAGGTTCAATTTTAACTTCTGGTGGAGGTCCACCCAATCTGCAATAATAGACGTTTTTATCAAATCGGTAATCAACAAATAGGACATTTGTATATAAAAATATATTTTAAACTCAAAAGTATTCAAAAATACAAAGAGGACATTACACACCGTATTTCGTGGCGTACTCCGTTAATCGTAGCAAAGATTGGTGGACCGCCAAACGCACCTTTGAATGGATATGTTCCCATATATAGTTCACGCGATGGCGCTCCAAATCTGTAAGTGAAGATCAGAAAGATTCCTTTTTTGAAAACATTCCGCAAACTCAATCACTACATAAACTATTAAAGGATAGAAGACATGTACAAGAACTGGAAAAAAGATATCTATTCAATAGTAGTGATGTAGGATAAGAATTGAAATAACTCCTACTGTACAAAACGTATTTTACCTAGTTATATATGATAAAACCACATGAATAGTTTACCTTAAAACATGCTCTTCACCATCAATTATTACCCTTTTCTCTTCACCAAATGCTAGCTGATAAGCGACACCATCAATGATTACATTGCGTGACACACCCGTAAAATAGATCCTAAATTAAAACTGAAATCATTGAAAGATCAAATTACTCTTCGGATTAAGCTATTTCAATTAAAATTAATCTAAAGAAAAGCTGGTAAAAATACAAACCTATGCGGCAGACCATTCCTTTCAATAACTGGGACATCATTAATATATGAAACTTCGTAAGCTCGACCATCCACAAATATTCTGTTATTTGCTGGAATACCTTCCAGCTTCGGTGTTTCGTTATTGATGATTGGTGGTACGTGGCTTGGATCAGTTCGTGTTAAATCTTGTGTGTTAGTGGAGGAAGACAACAGAGGAGGACCAGCCAGAATAGAAGCCATATTGGAAACTGGCAGTGGTAAAGGTACCGTTGGCATTATAGATGGTATGAATGGTAGTGGACCTGAGGTAGATGGAATAGCAGGCAAAATTACTGGTCCAGAAACTGGTACAATAACCGAAGCAGGCGGTGCTGCCATCATATTTGTACTAGAAGCCACTTGTGCACGTCGTGCAGTTGTAATGAAAGCATGAGAACCCAAATCGTTTGTTGGACGTATTATGGAGGATGATGTTGAAGGTGAATTCGTACGACGTTCTCTCTCTTGAGGTGGTGTACGTATTCGGGGTTTCTTTTCTACGGTTTCCAAATCTGAGACACACGGCGGAGACTTACGCTTTATGTCGTTTGATGAACGTCCGCCGAATTCTTGTTCTTTTCTGCAAGATCGCGCAAATACATTGTTGTTCGGAGAAAAGTCGATAATATGCCAAATTCATTAGGATTTAAACTCAGCATTAAAGATGGTGATAAAAGCTGCAGCACCTGATCTCATCAATTTAAATTTGAAAAATAGCAAAAATTTCATTTTAAATCATCATTAGACTATAGCTTAACAAACTTTCATAACATAGTGATCAGAACAACGTTCTTAGAACACAAAGATCCAAAAATAGTAGATCTGAGTTACAATTCTCACAAACATTTTAGATTCCTGAAGGATGTTTCCTGAAGAACTTTTACATTGGAGGATTCACTATGCTAGTTCAGAGAATTTCCATTTTGTTATTGAAAATTTGACTGATTCATATAATCTGATTCTACTTACTACAAGTAGAATCGATAACACACAATCTGGTTGATTTTCAACGTTTCTGGCCAACTTTAGTTATTTTTCGCCTTCATTTTTTTTGACTATTTCATTCCTTTCCCAAATGCAATGTTTGTCAATTGCGGAACTGGCAACTTCAAAATAATTAATTAACTTTGCTTTTTATAAATAAAGTGTACTTACCTATGCCCGAAACTTCGAAGACCTGCACTATCCAATAAGTCCCCAGCCTGCTTTGTATTTAATCTTTCATCTACGTCACTGCTGTCACTGTAACAGCGAAAAAACAAGATTACAACATCGCATTATTAATAAGTCATGTAGCAAACCATAACACTTTGCAGCTGTATTAATACCAATCAAAACAATTCAATTCATATACAATTTTCCTGATCTGATCCTAACGTTTGATCAAAATCAGGCAAAACAACGCCATTTTGAGATATGCTCTATAAATGGTGAGATGGCATTTCTTCACCGAGCAATCTAACTCGACCATTAACGATTCACACAGATTTAAAGAAGATTTACATTGGTTCCTGCTTGACAACGACATTTGCCGGCCGAGCTGCAACCAACGGTACTGGTCTACCAGCTGCTGTACCATCAGAATGTTTCATCAATCTCGGATCCAAACCTATCTTTTTCTTTTCACAGTTCATTTGCTGAAATAAAATCATTAGGAACACAACAAAATAAAATTTCCTGCATCTCGATCTCCGGCTTCCTGCACTTCGATTTTTTTGCGCTGGATACTGATTGGACGTGTGTGCCATCTGTAGGTGTATTTCATTTCCAACGATAACACACTTACTCATATTTCCTTAAAAATGTACTCTTGGAACAACTAACTTTTCTGGAAAGTCTTTCCTAAAAGCTGGGTCAACATAAGTGCAAAGCTGAAGAACAAGCGCGGCAAAAGATCAAAATTGATAACTATATTAAATCAATGTATTAAATCAACGATTTCTGCGCGACTAGCACCATCAAACCAACAATAAAAGATGTGGCAACTTTTTCAAACCAGAAGAAACAACCTTTTCACAAAAAGATGATTGATGCTAGCTGCAAACAACACATAGCAATTTATCTGCAAAGCTCTCTGGGGCTAGTGGGAAAAAAAGCATTAACTGATATGTATAAGACACCCGTTACAATATTTATTTTTAAGTAATGAAACTGATTTCCACAGAAGTTTGGAAAAAATTGTAATATGGACAATATACAAATCATTCCGTTGCAGTAATAAACACTGTATTATTATTAAATAATGTACCAATTTGTTGTCAACAGTAGCATTGGTAGCAGTAGTAGTAGTAGTGGTAGACGTAGCTGTAACAGAATTTTTCTGCAAAAAATGTGGATTGACATGAACTTTCGCTGCTGCTCGAGGTTGATTTGATGTCGTTACAACAGGCTGTGGCTTATGTCCAGGTCCTGAAGTGTTAGCTGGCTGAGGAGTGACGATCGGCCAAGCTGGATCGATTGCATTTACTGCCAAATCTATTTTATATAACGTTGAACGCTGAAATATTCCCGTCCAAGTTTGCCTGAGTTTGTGCAGCGCCAAACGTGTCCTTTCATCACCCTGTAAGCAAAATACGTTTATACTATCACTTTCTTTTTTCCTACAGAAATTGGCCCATTTCAAAAGAAGTATATTTAACAGACGATGAACAATTGAGAAAAAAACTAACCGTTTCAAAAACATGCAGAAAAACTTTATAAACAATCTTTTCAATATGCTCTTTGTAGTTACCAGCGCCAGTTACATTTTTCAATATCGAATCCATAACATACATCACAGCCAATTTTTGAGGTGATATAACCTAAAATTAAATAGTTATTACTAATCGTACTAAGTAAGACCAATATCCTGCAATTTATCACAATCAGGGTGTTGCATATTCCTTATAATGACTTCTACATTAGACTAAAATGTTTAACTTCAACCTAATTACAAAGGAATTTCAACATGAGTCGTTCCTTATCTCATAAAAAATCATGTCAATTTTGACTACTATTCACAAATGGAGTTGTAGCTTCCGTATTGTTCTGATTGATGTGAATCAGAATTGACAGATCTGTAGTCTTAAAATCAAAATGAATCACTCACTTTCATAATCTGTTGGGCAATAACGGCGACAATTTCCTTGGAAAACGAATTGTAATCGTCGGCAAGAATTGTCATCAAATTAATTTGCATTTTGTTGTTGTCTTTTAAATCATCCAACGCTTGTCTATAAAAACTTGGATGAAAGTGTACGTTCAAGCAAACAAATGTGGTGATTATTTACAAACTAATAATCTGATAAAAACATAACATTTATCTCAATTTATTCATGGTGTGACACTGATAGGAAGAAATTCATAATGATTCTAAATAGCCGCATTGAAAAATTGAGAAAATGAAAAAGCACTTTACTTCTTTATTCTCTTAAGCAATGTTATCAAAACCTATTAAAATGCAATTTTTGTTAAATGAATTTTGATAAACAAACCTATATTCAAGCGCAGCTTCATCAGCATTTTTGGCCATGATTTTTAACAAAAATGCTTTTCTTCGTGATTAACAACCTGGAAAAGATATCATTTTTTGTTGACAGGGAATTTGGATCGAAAATCGTATATTAGTCGCCAGTACGATATTTTTTTTTATCATTCAGCACAAAATCACGAAATTTGCTTTAATTTAAGCAACATATGGCCAGTCCCACTCAAATCACTTCGCATAACGAAATGCCATAGCACTGTCAGCAAACAGAACGCTACATTGTAACATAAAACAAAAGATAGCCGAAGAATCCATAAATATCAGTTCAAAATTCTGCAAATCTTTGCATCTGCCTTTTTTCATGAACCACCTGCCGTGATCGAACTACAAATTGAATTATGCTACCCAATTTTTCATGAGGGACAGCACTTTAAATTCAAATGACACGATTAAATATCAGTTCCATTCGGAAGCTTGGAATTGCCTAACATAAATAGTTTGAAGAATCAGTTACGTCAAATTACAAAACATTTAATAGACTAACTTCACCTTACACTAAGATTATCACGCCATTAGCACCCTCAGTTATGTCAGTTCAAAACAGCTTTAGAATATCAATAAGCAAATCAACTACGTTAATTTTTTGGGTCTTTGACAGCTCGCATTACCAATAATCAGGTTGTTTTGGAGATCCGGTTTTAGCAGATGGTTCGAGTGAGAGTGAATCGAACTGAAGACTACACTCGACGAAACGGGTCAATCAATAACATGATTGTGAGATAACACATTTTAATCGTATATCACTTAAAACAGGAATAAAACGATTCATGTACACATCAGTTCCATTTTTATAAACTTCTTCTATTGCTCAGAAATCAAACCTTAAAATTTACAGGTCACACGTAGTTTAATTCCACATTTTCTGAGTGGCACTTAACAGTTCTCTATAAAATGGAAGAAACAAAGACTATAAAATAGAAATTAACCCATGACAGAAAACCAATCACGTATACAAATCAAAATTTCAAGCTGGTCAAATTCTCCATGGTAAGAAGCTGTATAAGGAAAAAGAATCTAACAAAATCACTCAATTTTTGATCCAATTCAGCTTCTTTGACTCTCCTATAATATGTATACTTTTGCACGTGCAAGAATTTGAAAGAACTTTGCTGATATTGTTTGAAGAGGAAGAACTGCCACGAGTGACTTATAACTACTCCATTTTTTAATGGAAAAGCTAGTTATAAAATATCCAAATTATACGTTCCATTGGATATTTAGTTCACCAACATAAATCAAACAAATACATTGCAAGTCTTACCCAATATTTTCGGCATCTTTCAAGTCAAATAGTGACATAACTATGCGCCAGCACGCATTATCACAACTGTTTAAATTGTCAAACTTTTAAAATTAAACATGAATTAACAGAAAGTGAATGCAGCAATATTATTATAATGTGGGCAATTCTAACTTTATCCCATTATTAAGTCGTTTGTTACAATGCAAATGTGCAAACTTACAAACCTACAAAACCTAAACCTATTAATTGCATGTAACATGGATATTTGTACCACTTTCGTACAACTAACCAAACTTAATGATAGTAAATGAAATAGTTCTGATATGCTTTTTTTCAGGCAATTGTAAGTGTTACAAAAAGAATATCTTCAGATAACTGATATGCAGTATACTAGAATTTCACCTTAAA
The DNA here is from genome assembly GCA_029876185.1 of Mansonella ozzardi. NCBI lineage: Eukaryota > Metazoa > Nematoda > Chromadorea > Rhabditida > Onchocercidae > Mansonella > Mansonella ozzardi. The sequence continues at coordinate 61,350 of JARVGP010000059.1, read as the reverse complement.
TATATATTGTATACCTATAACAATATGAAAGAGTCATTTCCATTATAATTCGAATTATAATGAAATCCACCATTTCAAACTTATACTAATTCCTTTGCGTACTTTCCAAAAATTATACAACTACAATTAATTCATCAAATGATAATCGTAACTTGTCTACGTGATATTCGTGATATTCGCTGCACAATGATTTCCAGCAATGTAATTTTCTCAACTCCAACTTCAAATATTTTCAACAAATGCCATTTTGTTATGGCAATTTCAGTTTAACTTGTTGTTATCATTGATCATATCATAGCAATGCTAACAATCTTTTAACAATAAATAACACTTCAACTTGTAAATATTCGATCTTTCTATGTCATGAAATCAATGATTTGTGAATCATACATAATGTTATAATGATAAAAAATGATAGTATTAAAATGCAAAAAATCAACAAAAAGAATAATTCAAACGAAATATCGCGTATTCGTCCATTATCGAACACGCCAAGTATTCACTCACTTCGATTTGTATGTGTCTGTTTGCCATTTCATTCATAGAAGTTCAGTGGCTATCTCGTGACATACATCAAAGAACGTGCCACCTGGATCAAAAGCTAAACAATCGTCAGCAGTAATGCCCGCTCCTCAATACTACCAACCGATACCCACGAAATGTTCCAGTGTGAGCAATACGCACCACCTGCTGTCCTAACGAATCGATATGGCTTTATCAATAAACTGCATACGATATGATACGATGCTCCGAAACCACTATGCAACAGCAAATCTCATCCTCGTTATAGACTCTTCTCGAAAGATGTTTGGTTAAATGTATCCATAGATGTATGCAAAGTAGGTGCAAATTCTACCTCTGAAGGAGGGAAATGTCTTGGAGTAGGAATCAGTTGTTACATGAAAGAATCCCATAACAGCACTCGATATAACTTAGCCAATTTTCACTTCATATAATTTAATCAATTTTAAGTTGTCATATCTTCCTCAAACATACATTATTTGTCGAAGATATCATACACTGTATAATAAATACTGACAGTAGTTTTCTACGACAGATTCCTGAAGTTTTCCACCGAATACTTTTCACGATGCATTCGTAGTCTGTTGTGAAGCATGAAATCCGCATTTACTGCAAAATGTCAGAGAATGTATCAATAAGTTGATGTCGCACGAGCCTCTGACAACAATCGAATCAGAGAATTCTCTCTAATCGATCCGAAAATAGTCTCGCATAAACGAAATAAAAGAATCATTTACAATAATAGAATGTATCTGAATCACGTATAATTTGATAGTCGATGTAGCAAACAAGTAGAAAGATGAATCGTTTTACGTGATTATGAATAAGGTACTGAAAGAAGTTACTTGTTTAATACATGAAGTTATTAGAATGTTAGCTGAAATCACGTAGTTGTCGAACAAAGGTCACGTACGTCATGGCTATCTTGGACTTCGAGTATGCAAATAAATAGGACTTCGTGAGATACGAAAATAATTAGGATTAAGAAGATAAAAAGTAGGATTTGATGAGATAAGAAAGATTCCGTGAAACAAATACTCGACTATTGATGGATCTCGACACGCCTGGATTGTTAAAACTCTGATGCAAATGAGACAGGCAGGAATTCAAGTTGCGAAAAATGAGCGTACTAAGTGCGGGTTTGAACAGAGCAAGTGGCATAGATGGACGATTGGAGTATTGATGGTCAAAAGGATTTGCTAACAGGAGGGTCAATGACCTTTGACGAGATGATGGATTCGTTAGCAAGCGGATTAGATGCATTCTCGTGGACAAACTTTTTGGAAGGAAGTAATGGTCAAGAAATGCAGGTAGTTGAGAAATGTGTTTTATCGTTTTATGATATGTGTCTTATCTCTGTTACTTTGCATATCTGCAGTTAATTCTCCAGGATCTCGATATCCCAGAAATATAATGAATCAGTGTGCAAAAAACTTTTTAAACTTCAATCCTAGCAAATTCTGCTTTCCACCCGAAAAGCTTAAATTAATTATCCTTGAATGTTGACATTACACTTTAGAGAGGGTTTTGCTGCAGCAGGGATCAAATTAGTCAGTCAAATTATGAGCAAATTAGCTCTTCAAATTATTCAGATAGTTCCATGCACGTTGACCGGATCACTGGGATACCATGAGAAAAAGTCGAAATCAGTGGGGAAAAAGATATTGAAAGTAGCGTCGAGAAATGAAGGAGAGTTGTCGAATGTTGTGTCCTTAAAGAGAGTAACTTTCGATGTAAGTTCAAATATTGGTATTTGAAATAACCAGTCGAAGTTAACTGACAATCTTATAAAAAACTCATGGAGTACTTTTGAATTTGAGTACAGCACATCGTTTTTTATAAATAATTACTTTAAAAAAAATCTATTAAGTCCACAAGTTGATCATTCAGCTTTCAGTAAGATCTACTTTGTAGATTGTCAGTAGTCTTCACTGCGTAATTCCCGAAATGGTTGATTAGTAACACTGTTTTTTCGGGTTTCCGAGATTTTGAGAAGATATCCTCTTTAATTTATTAAGATTTTGGCATATCTATGCTTTAATGAACTTCTTCAGTCGATATTCATGAAAGCTTTTGGTTTCTAATCATGGTGATTTCCAGATAGAGAAATTTGCCGCTGATGAATGTGGTAATGCAGAGGAACGTAGTGAGGCCAAAGCTCGATTAGCCGTGAAGCTCGGAGCGCGACCACCAAAAAATAATTACTTAAATTACAAGCAGTTTAAAGAGGAATTAAATATGAAGAAGAATGTAGAAGTCGAATTTGATAAACTGGCACCTTTGAAAGCCGTAAAGAAATTATCAATGAAAAAGAAAGGAAAAAAAAAGTTGTTTCGAAGATAGCATTATTTCTTTCTCACAATTTTTTTAAAATTTCATATATATATATATATATATATATATATATATACATATATATTCCGAAAACAGTGATTAAATGAGATGTCAGACACTTTTATAATGAGTACTAATAATGAGTAAAACATGATTTTTTTTTTCGGAAATCAATCATAAGTAATATTTTAGACGTTGATCATCTGGACATGTCTTTGAGAATAGGTATATTGGTCACCTCTATTGTTATGAATTGAATTTTAATTGAGAATCTCAATTGTCCTTCATGTTTCTTTTATAATGTATTTCTTGTTGAATGAAGATTTTCCGAAATTGTTGGTTTATCGAAGGCAATCGGTTCCACCGCAAATGTATTTATTGGTAGACAATTGATATCATATTTCGAATACTTTCATTTGCTTGTTGTACTTCAAAATTAGGTCTGCTTTTAGGGGAATATGTGGAAAGAGGGTAGTAAATCGTCGGAAAGCAAAAGTAATGGCGACAAAGCAAGTGATGTAAGTGTTATTTCAGTATAAAATTCATTTTAGTTAAAGCTTTTCGCTTAGCTATTTTTTGCCCTGCTGAAATTTATCTTTTGGCGATTTTTCCACAGCACTATTTAAACTAAAGTAATATTCATCTCTTTTTAAGCGCTGCATTTCCCAGGTTTGACTTAACATTTAGCGTATAGAGGATAATGCACAGAAACATAAATTAATCGCTAGAAATTGTATGTTATATCCGAAGAGATTTGAAGCCCCGCATAAATTTAGTGTAATATAACAATTATTCCTTGAATTAATATGTGGCAGTAGTATAGTTTCGCTGATACCGTGAGTGATGCAGTTCAAATTAGTTGCCAGTTTTTATCATTGGCAGCATGGTTTATGTGTTTCACAATTAGTGGCTATAAAATGCGAAAATATTTTTCTTACAATTTTTTTGTTGTTATATTTCAGTTATTGTCTGATTTATATAAGTTTTTTGTATTAAGTTATTAGTATAATCTATAGTTTTTCCTGTTGATTGTCAAAGTGTAAATTATTGCAAATTTTAGGAACGTAAAAGCGGCGATGTTGTTGAAAGAAGTGATGAAGATTCTCGCTCCGGATCTCCATCGGAGGCATCCAGATCTCGTTCACGGTTCTTTAAATATGCTTAATTATATTTTATAACTGATCATATAAAATGCCAGGAATAGAACGGGTTTGCTTTTCTTACAATGAATCTTAATTTTCCAGTTATTTTTCATTTTTACTTAGGTTTGATTATTTTGCAGTGATCGTAGACAATCGAGTTCATGCTCTCGTAGTCGTTCGAAGAGTCGTTTAAGGTAATTATGCATAGTTGATTATTTCTATTGTTAGAAGTAGTAATATGTATTTGGCAGGAAGGTTTGAGGACGGATTTTTTTATTCACGTGAATTTTAAATTGATTTTATTAAATAAGAAAAATGAGAAATTAGATTAGCTACCTGGTTTTTAATGTAAAAACATCTACTTTCTATATTATTTAAATCTATATTTAGATCTATAGTATTTAAACATCCATAGTATTTAAGATACTGTACTTAAATGCATTTAGATCAAGTCGTCGTTCGCGGTCGCCACGACATCGCCGCAATAGTTATGAAGATCGTAGATATACATTTTCTCGACGCGATGAACCAGAACCATCTCGATGCCTCGGCGTTTTTGGCTTATCTCTTTATACAACAGAACGTGACCTCAAAGTTTGTATTTTTTGAAAGTTTGTTGTTTGTTATAAAAAGTCAATTAGCAAAAGATTATTTTCGTCATTCAGCCTCGTTTTGTGGAAGAGAGTTAGTTTTATACTCATTATCTCGAATGGGAATGCGACAACAAAAATGCATTGCTATATAGTTGTTGCAAGCGATATTAATTCGTATTTCAGTTCTAAAGTGTACTGTTTGTATCTTTACTATCGTCAAAAATACCTTCATTTAAGTATTTAGGATTGAAAAAGTAAGACCTAAAGAGTTTTAATTGAAAAAACAGAAATTTGCATTTTCGTATTGCACATTGCCGGTATTGATATCGAAGATATTGATAATAAAGAGTTTTTTTCAGGAATTATTCTCACAATATGGAGATTTGGATAATGTTCAGTTGGTATTTGATCATCCAACCGGACGTTCGCGCGGTTTCGGCTTTGTTTATTTTAAAAAAATCGGAGATGCCATAGAAGCAAAAGAACGACTAGCCGGTACAGAAATTGACGGCCATAAAATTCGAATCGATTATTCGATAACGAAACGACCCCATACGCCGACACCTGGCATTTATATGGGAGCTGTAGATTCCCGTCGACGTGGACCACTGCGATCGTATCGTCGAAGTCCTTCTCCATATCGCAGTTACAGACGATATCGAGATAGCCCACCAAGCAGATATTACAGCAGGTTTGTTGATAAATTCGAAATAATTAAAATATGTCTATCGCAATTTCCCGGTTGAGGCGGGGTGAAAATGATCGATGTATAGAAATTCATCAATTTTCATGATTTTTTGCAGAGGATATGATTACGATGATTATGATCGTTACTCGCCACCATATCGCGATCGCTATCGACGTAGTCCGTCTCCTCGTTATTACGATGACCGCCATCGAAGGCGTTCTCGATCTTACGATCGCGACAGGGACTATTATTGATTTTTTTCTATGAGTCTTCTCACGCGAAAGCAAAATCATTTTATAAATTAGCAGTTGTTTTTCTTTGATTTATCTTACTGTTTGATTTATGCGTTTTGATTGTTTATCCTGCTAATTTTGCCTCGTTTTACTGTGAAAAATAATGTCGATTTTTTTCCAAAAAAATTCTTTGTTGCAGTTCGCTGCAAGCCAGAAACGGTGAGTGAAATGATGATAAATGAAGAAAGTGAAATGAAGAACTTTGAAGAACACAAATAATTCAGATGATGATGAAGAAAGAATGAAGATGAGGAAAAACAGAAGAACTCTGGAATTATTTTTGAACAGAAAAAATTTTATTTGAAAAGAGAAAAAAGAAAGGTGAGCATATTGCTTGCTTAAATTCAAATTTCAGATTCTTCGCAACCAAAGTTCTTTCCTTTGAGAAAAGGATGTTGGAATAAAATGTTCAGGTAATGCTTGAATTCAGTACTCGTGTTAATTATTAAGCATCACAGGTGGTTCAATTTTTAAATATGAACTGGTGTGTTTATGGGTTATCTTGTATTGGATCACATTTAAAAAATTGATGTATTATAGTTCCGCACAGTACACTCATACTGCTAATCTTTCCGTGACTCATATAGCGTGTTATGAAATGTAACATCCGTTTCAGCATTCAAGGATATTCCACTCTTAATCAAAAGATAATCGATGCCTTAGAAGCACTGTTAGCGAACAATTAAAGAGGAAAACAAATCAAGGCAATTGTATTCCAGATTTTTTATTTAACTAGTTAAACTCTTAGTTTAAGTTGATAGTTTTATGTGTTGGATTGAGCATAACGTAAAATTGCATACATCTTTTGGCGTAATTTTCTGTGGCCCTAAGTAATACTTACTTCATTTCAATTTTCAACTTTTAGAAATTTAATGTCCATATATAAATCCTTGTCACTGAGCAGTCTGTACGAATTGCATCCACCTGATTCGCTGTAGTGAGCGTTAGCCTTTTAAAGAATGAAAAAATGAACCTTTAGGTCTTGCTTATCCAACATAAAGTAAATTATGGGCCTTCTTCAAGATAGTGCGACAGATTATCATCGAATGACCAGAAGATTTTCTTGAAATGTATAAGCACAAGAGAAAAACATTTATGAATATGAAATTCTCATTTGTGATAAAAGTAAGGAAATACCATGCTTCAATTTTCATAAATTAGTGGTATTGTATACAATCACGAAATGCTAGTGTTCTATAAACTAATGTTTTCGTAAGCGAGGCTTTTTCTCCACCACTTCTATTGATTCTATTTTTGGCTCAGGAGAAGTATTCGGCTTTTCTATCTTCAAGAGACGGAGTCTGAAATGAATGATCATAAATCCAGTCGAAATTATACATTGAAATCACAAAGTATGCCAAGAACTAACTGAACTACAAAAAGGCTTCTCAAAGTATTAAAATGCGGATGAACATCCCAACCGGTACTGTTCCTCACGTTGTCGTATACGATCCCGACGTTTGATCAGCTTTTCTTGTTTTTCATATTTCTCATGTCGCTTTAAATAAGCTTCATCAGTACAGACCTAAACAATATAAATGGACAATGAATCGATTCTGAAAATCATCTGCCTGAAAGTGAAGGTGAAACCAATAAGTGAAGTTTCTTGATAGAAAATAGTTATGTTATAATTTGCACGATTTAATCAAAACAATATAACTTACTATCCAGCAATCCAACATTCCTTATCTTATTCTCGAGATAAAAAACAAACTTCTACGTTATGACGTGGGGTAGCTCTAAGCGGCTCGAGATCGGGAACTTTTCGAAATCCTGGACATTCGACGCGAGAATTTTCGCTCGGTTGTGGGGGCTTCTTCACTAATTCATTATATCCACTTTCCTTCAAACATTTTGAAGTAGAAGGACGTTGACCGTCGAAACATTTTGAAGTAGAAGGACGTAGACGGTCAAGATATTTTGAAGTGGAAGGACGTTGACCGTCCATCTAGTCTAGATCTTAGTTGTTGACAAAAATGAATGATTTATAAAAAAAGAACTAGAATATTTTAACTATTTGATCCAGCAGGCGGGATAATTTGTCGATCACATTTATGCTACTTTTATTCAACATTTCCATAACAAGGAAAAAAATAATCCTTTTGTTTGGATTTGCACTTTTTCGGAATAGTTTGAAACTAAGATTGAGATTAATGTATCTTGAGGCAGTAGATTAAGTATCATTTGATTAATATAATCCGAACTTCCAGCTCAATAACTTTCTTTGATGGCTTGGAATAATATCGGTATTACTAAAAGATCAATGGCTGACCTGTTCAAGAATAACTTGATATGCAGTGTTTTCTGCCAGCAAAGGTACACGTGCTAATGTCTCGCGAGCAATATATGCATGAGAATGATCGAAATCTCCATAATCATCACTCTGCAGTTGGGATTGATTAGCAAAGGGAAAATAATACTAATACATCGTAGTTTATATCTTTTAAATGAAAAATTTTAATATTAAAATTTGAAAACTCTAAAAATTTGGATTTTTAAACGAGATTAACTAGGTGCAAATGAACGACAATTTTGGTGTATTTTAGAAATTCTGAAACTGTCTGCAAGTTTGCTATTTTAATATGCATCCTAATTAACACAATCTTTTTCGATATAAACTTACAATTCGTACAGCAGAAGTTCGAGTGGTAACACGATTGTTGTGCAATGTATTTAATGATATGGTAATCCTCAACGGCTTTCCCATAATTTTTATGATACGATTGTATATTAACATCACATTTCTAATCTGAAAAGTTTTCCAAACAATTCTTGAACACCAATATTGTGGGTGATACATTGGAAAATTAAAAGCAGTAGCAATCAATCAATTAATGTCTTTTTTATCACTTTTATCATTTAAAAGTGTTTGCACTACAGTTTCCAAAAACTCTTCAATAACTATTACAAATTTCACACTTATAGAAATTTTTTTATAAATCTTTTATTGAGTGATAGTATATATTAATAGACAGAGATAATATATTATATTAATAAAAATCATAGGTTAAAATATGACACATTTATCTTAAAAATTTGAATAAGCGCAATTTTTTTTTTTATAACTTCAAAAATTAGTAAATGAAGAGTAATATGTTATCGAATGTCTAAAATTAAATAAGCAATTTTTTTTATGATTTTAAAAAAATACTCCTAAAGTTAGTAAGTGAAGAGCTGTCATGTTTCATCAATAATTTGTTAAATTTTTTAATTTAAGACAGATAAATCTAGAAAAAAAATGAATGGAAATGCAAGAGAGCGTTCAAATACAACTGGTTCTTTTCATTGTGAATCTGAAATTTATTGAGTCACCAATACAAAAATTGATTTACTGTAAAGCACGGTTATTTTTCTTATTAGGACAAAAACATTTTATATTCAATTCAATTATCAAACAATCATTTAATTCATGTATTTTTTGAGTAAAAACATCAATTAGACTATTATCTTATCACTTTTATAAAAGAAGAATATAAGGAGTAGTATTTATAAATTGCAAAATAATAGCATTCAAAGTATCAGTGCACGAACTTTTCAAGGTTATCAATGAGACTGACAAAGTTCGCCTGATACGACAGTGAAAAAATATTCAAGAAATAGTGTAATGAGAGATAGACAAGGAGGAGGCTTAACATGTAACTTCTTGTGTAACAAAAAAGAAATCGATTAAAATCGAAATTTAATCTATTAGATCCGTTAAATTTGATTACTTAAAGTATTGATTACTGTGCAGAAATTTGATCTTTAATCCGGAATAAAATACTTTGAAAAATTTCAGGCCATATTTCAAACATTTCATAGCTATAGAGTCCATTTAAGAGTACTTCAAATATAATTTTAATGGTATTTAAAGGGAATTAACATCATCAAAATCATCAAAAACTACAGTGATCAATGTTGAAAACAATGAACAAAGCGCATATATGAAACGAAATTCATTGAGGTAATAAAGAAGCACTTTGAGACTTTGTTTTAGCAGTATGTCATTTATCAACTGATGCAAAAATTATGTTGTTGAAAATCCAATGAATCAGTAATATCAGCACGTCACTGTTTTTTTTATCATTTATCACTTTTCAAGATTCTTGTGTCCAATCAAACTCTTTCCATAAACATTTCAGTTCAGCGGTATTCGCTCGTTGTTCTTCTATAGTTAGATTTTCATTCATCCTCCATCGCCTCCTTTCCAAATCCATCATACCACCGATTATTTCCTATAAACAGAAACTTGTAATTTGGAAGGTCTTTGGCTTTAATCTTCACCGCTAAAGAAAAAATACACAATAAAATGATATAGAAAATTTGAGAATAAATGCTATCATAAAATTTTTCACTTTATCCATTAAGAAATATCTTTCAACATATGATTCTCCTTGAATCCAAATGAAGAATTATTTGTAGATTCTCAATCTTTCAAAATGCTTTTAAATCTTCATTATCTTTCCCCTTATCAATGCAAAAGCTTACATGAGCAAAATTCTGCGGGAATCGATCTTCATTTTCAATAACATGCGCATATCCTGGTTGCAAACCAAAATCGATAGCAAAATACGAAAATCCTTTGGGAATAACTTTTCGAACATCTCCACCACGTTTGCTAAGATCCACCAATTTTTTGTTATCGACCCATTCACCCTCACTATCATCGATTGCCTTCTGAATTTGTTAAAATTCAATAAAGAAACAGATTTTCGAAAATACATCTTAAAAGATTGTTATTTACATATACTTATGTACATATATACATTTTATCTGCATAAGCTATCTATTCTTAGAATACCTATACATACTTAATTTAACTCTTCCTCAAAAAAAAAAAAAATCGAGTAAAAGAATCATGCTTAGGAAAACGACCATAATAAGGTTACTGTAAAATGCATCTCAAATTATTAGTACAAAACAAAAACTAAATCTCCCCAAAAAATATCATTACTGTGATCTGAATGACTTTTATCACTCGTATATTAATCACATTAAATGATCAAATAAATGTCGAATAATATCAACCAGTCAATAAAAGATTGGTGAAAATATAAGAATATTTAAAATTTTAACTAAAAAAAAAAAAAAAAAAAAACCTTTAAATAAATAGGTGCCATTTCACCAATTTCATTTGGTACTGCAATACATTCAATATACATATGCTTGCGGTGTTTCACATTTTTAGCTGTTTCTATGAATAAACAATCCATTTCTTTCTTTTGCCACATTGAAACTAAAGCCTATAAAGCCATTTACTATCAGTTATAAGTGAAACCAAAACAAGATAATATCTGCTTCAAACAATACAGTTACTAATCTCTCAACAATTTTACCGTAACACTTAAACAATCTCATAATTAAGATCGTAATCTCTTATTAATAACGAATATTTCAATCATATTGGACATGCAATCGATCTGCCAGGAAACTGGTCATGTAAAAAAATTAAATAGTTTTTGTGGCAAGTTTATATTACCAGCATTTAATGGCTTCAAATTAATGGTACGAAAGTCATCACGTGATCCATCTACATTATTTTAATAACCAGCATGTAAACTATCTAAGCTATTGAATTATCGCGATTCTTTCTTGTTATTTATTAACATTTCTGTCATACTTGAAAAGATTTCTAGCATCAAAAGTTCCTTATGAGAACTAAAATTATCTTCAAAAGTGATTATTTAAGATGAGTGCAGAGAATATTTAAATTCCCTATAATTTAAATTGTATCAGAACATGTGCCTAAAAATTAATTTTCCCTAACAGAAAATAATTTTCATGATCTTTCTTCATTTTTCAAAATACTCTTCTGCAAACTTACCCATCTGGTCCCTGCATGGTTTATTGGTAAAATACAAGTACATATTTATTTTTATGGAACTGTAGGAAATACATTCGCCGTAAACTTAATAAGTGGTTAAATGTAAAAGTAATAAAAGAAATTTCCACACTTAAGCTTGTAAAACTTCTTTTGGAATTTTAGAGTGAAGATAGATTTTTACAACACTATTAAAATGCTCTTAAGCTTTGTACGACAAATAACGATCATTATAGTATTAAGCGATAGCTTTAGCTATCATATCACTGTCATAGTGATCAAATTCAAATCTTTTTTTCATCCTAATTGCTAAATGATGCAATGCAAACAAATATGAAATGGAAAAATAAAAAAAAAAGCAAAACACACTCTTTTAAATCGCCGTATTTCTTCATAAACATCTTCATCAAGCGTCACACTTGAAGAATAATGAGCAATGGGAACGATCAAACAGTGTTCCTTCACCAAAGGGCGCCATGGAACTGATGACAAATAAACCTAAATCATACTGTTAACATAATGAAAATTGGATTATTTATTTATCGACTTCTGAATTTTGAAAAGTGCTATGAATTTCAGTTTCAGAAGAGCCAAATTACTTGCAAGCATTATTTACTTCAGTTGAGTGAAATGTTTTTGGTCAAGAGAAGTATTTGCGAATATTCAAATACTGTTATGATTATCTTTCTGAATTTCATTAATTAACGCATCAAGCATAATGAACATACATTATTTCCACAAGCCACCATACATTGTTTTCGGAATCTTGCCGCCTCGAGACAAAATCGACAAGAATCAAGTGTTTGTTCATGAATTTTGTTTTCTAAAATTAACTTGATTAATCTAGAGATAGATTGGCAGCTGATGAGCAGTGGCGACATTACTTAGTATTTAAGTGAAATGAATAGTGAAATGAATTATTTCTTTATTGACTTTCACTATAACATTACTGAAAGTTTTCTTATAAATGAAAATTTAATGATTAATAGGAAAGTCAATAATGCAGAAATTCAGAGCCCCATTAAAAGCTCGTAATTGCAACTTGAAATTAAAAGTTTATTTACGACAATCTTCAGCTATCTTAAATTCGTAAAGCCTTTCAAGATAACTTTTAGTTTCAAATTACTGCCCATTATCGGATAATGAAAATATCACATCAAACTGTTCAATAGAAGAAAGGATGTTTATCTCTTTTAAAAATGATGCAAAACTATCCGATGAAATTTCTATTCAAATCTTCATACTTGACGTCCAAACGACTTCTATAATTATTTCTATTGCCTGTGAAAGTAGAGCAACGATCAAAAAAAAAATTTTGCTCTCACATTTGTTCTTAACATAAAAGATCGAAAAACGTTTCAAACAAAAGCTGGCAAAAAAATATTCCCAGGGAGAATTCTTCAAGGTTTGTACACTTTAAAATTAGTTGAAATATTGTTTTGCGGGTTTTATTATCTGAAATATCGCAAAATTTCTGTTTTTTTTTGGAATGAAAAAAATGAAATTCTCTGCATAAACTTGATAACATACGACTGTCAACCAAAAAAGAATGCGAAAAATGTGAAGGACATTTACTGAAGGCAATGTGAATTGCACCGAAATAGTAAACAGTGCAAAAAACATATCTGTACAGATTTTCTTTTAAAATGCAAGAGATAAGTGTTATTCTCATATCTCCTTTAACTAATACCACTATAAACATTTTGTATTTGATTCTGAAGAAAATAACAATGAATTAGATATCTTCACAATGAATCATTCTATTGTCAACAATTAAAGATGTGTGACAATTACAATCATTCTCACCAGGTAACCCATCTTTTCTTCTCCTTCTCAAAACATGACACGAATCATTTTGCAAAGTGAACAGGCCACAATGTAGGTCTGTAACTAGTGTGAACAAGAACAAGATAATCTTAACGAGTTTTCAACTCAAACATTAAAAAAAGTAAAAAATGAAATTTCTTTTTAGGAATGTTGGAATATATGGGAAAAAATTTAAGATGACACTATTTTCATCGCTTTACTGCAATCATTATCGTTTTTTAACAAAAATGCTAGAAATGTTCGCAACGATCTGTTTCACAAATATTGGCAAAAATGTGAACAGAAATTTATTGAACTTAGAAGAAAAGTTACTGCTAATTTAACCGAAATCTATAATAAAATTTAGTGAAAATCTAAAAAAAAAATTGTCCCTAGTTTTCATTCAATTTTTTCAAATTGCTACTATAAAGTTACAGATAGGTTAATGCACACATTCATAAGACTTATTCCTAAAGCTAATGCGATAGGAATGCTAATACATAAAAAAAGACGCAGCACTATAGATATGAAAAAGTTTTTATCAAAATGTATACAGCTCACAAAGTTCATTTCATCGCTATTGTCACTCATTATAATGCACTTTCCTTATCTTTTCCTACCAAGTTACATGTCAATGAAAAATACTTTCCAGACATACAACATATGTAATGGATTATGTAGAATTGATTTATAGTATCCAGGAAAATCATGATAAATGTTAATAGGATAGCAATTGACCTCGTTCTTAAATTTAATAACAAATTTTGCAATATTTGTCCTGTTATTAATTGTTTCATGATTTATTATATATGATCTATATTTTTTGAGGTCTTCCACAATGTAGACATAAAATTTTAACGAATTCAGCGATATCTCGGCTCATCGTACATCATTCGTACCAAACACTGTTATTATTGGGTAATTGTCGGTTCAATTATTTCAAATTTTGTAAAATTAAAAATTGAAAAAACAAGTAATTCTTTCAACTAAATGAGTTTCTCAGTGCGCAACACGTCACTGACAACAAATGAGTACCACATACTGCACATCCATAAATTACGTAAACTCATCGATGATTTCGAATAGATGAAATGGAAGAGATGAGAAGAGGAGGAGTGAATGAAGAAGAATGGAGAAAAATGAAAATAGTTCATGATGAGGAGTTTTTGTACGAAAAAATGACTTAAAAGGAAGGAAAACGACGATCACGGTCACCACCATTAACATTGTTATCTTCATCACCGTCAAAATTGACATCAATAACAATAATGAAAACAATCTATTAAGGAGTGGAATTTATGACAACGGTCCATTCCATCAATTCCTGAAGACAAAATATTAACCTCATAATTCAGGTCCTTAAAAGCGAAAAGGTATGTTCTGGCGAACTTGCACAGTTATAAATGGAAATCAAATACGATCTCATCAGAACTTAATCTTATTTCTGATTGCCAATATTCCATTATTTACTTGGGCTACCACGGAATGGTTTGGCGATCCAAGAGCATATATGAATCCTGTTCAATCACGACCATTTCACGATATTATTTACGACATTTCTGGTTAGTCATCAAGCTCTTTAGGTAATTAAGAATTACTCCGATATCTTCCAACAAAAATTCACATGAAATGTTGTCCAGTATTTAATAAAATTCGACACTAAACTCTTTACAAATATTCAAAAAATCAAGTTAATTATCTAAATATCCAATGCCCATCTCCAATATAAGATTCCACAGTTTTTTGAAATTGAAAGACTATAAAATATATCTAAAACTTATTGCGATAAAATGTTCTAGCTTATAGAATGCCCAGATGGACTCGAAAGTGAAGCATTACCCGATTACGCATATTTTGGACCGGTCATTGCATCTTTGGATGTTTCAAAACATTTCGAATGCTTGGACAAATGCATCAAACATTCGAAATGTGTTGCGGTCAATTTCTTCGCACATTTGCTGTTCCATGTAAGCTTCAGCATTGCATTATTCTAGTTTATAGAAAATAAAACAAGTGAAAAATTTAGATGACCTATCTCTGTAGATTGAACAAATTTTTTGTCTTAATTTCCTCATTTTCTCCTCAATACCTAGCATTTATATTTGTAATGCTGCTATATTTAAAAACAATAATATTTCTTCTTAATTGCATTTTACTATGATACTTAACGAATAACTTAAATATTATTTATATCTAATTTTACAAAAAACAAATAAGGAAACTTTACCAATTTAAACAAAACAAAAAAAAAAAACCCAACATGGCACAAGACTGCGAAACGGAAATAACTCTTACTTCAAGTATTCGAACACTATACGGATCAAATTGGCAATTCTTTTTCATCTTATTATCAATAAGCATCGTAGCTGGCAACATGAAGTTTTTAGGAGAATGGATTTTGTGAGCTGTTAAGTGAATCTCAATTGGACAATCCTAAACTTATGAGACCATTCAAAAAAGCTATTTATTTTGAAAATATTCAATGTCGAACAGAGAACTATATTGTTAATGAAGATTTCGGTAAGTTACTTCTGAATTTAACGCTTATATTATTTTTAGATTCAAAAATTTGGCACAAAAGTAAAATGAACATTTGTAAGCCAATAATTACATTAAAACTTTAATCTATGATTTCAATTAATTTAATGTAAAAAACATAACATAATGAGTATGTGAATGATCTAGTTGATATTTTATCCAGGTCACACTTTATCCATTGCATGACAATCCTACTTATTTCATTGAGTAGCCAATATGTTTAAATCTAAAGACGAATACAATACAGATTTCCTTATTGACAAACTAAGGGCAATTAGTTAATCCTATTCACCGTAGCCTGTTTAATTAGTGGTACTAATCTTTGCAATAAAACTTGCAAATCAGGCAGTAACATTTCATATGGGAAAATCTTGAAATGAAGAAAAAAAAAAAAAGAAACGAAAAAGAGATTAAGCAAAGATTCTGTGGTAAAAACTTTCATCGTGTTTGAAGAAATATGATTTTAAAGCATATTCAAAAGTTATGCTAAGTGCTCATAAAAAGTAGCTGAAATTCATACAACTGAGAAAGATTCGCTATAATCAATGCTTAATTACTATGGTATTCTACCTTAATTAGAATATCCAATTACAGTATGCAAAAAATATAGCTTTCAACAGATAAAAGTTGATCCACAGATTATGAAAAAAAACCGTTTACTTTGCGTCTTCTTGGACTTAAAAAGAATTAAGCTATATTAGAAGCTGATTGACCAGCGATGAACTAATGGATAACTTCATAAAACAATTTTATGTTATTTTTTAGATTTTTCTTTTTTTCATATGCATTGAAAAAAAATAAATAAATACATCCCTTAGCTATACATTAGCATCAGAATCCTTTAAACAGTGCGCTAAGCATTGCTATCAACATGAAGAAAGCTTTTAAATTCTGAAATGTCTATTATAATTTATTAGAAGCTTACCAAAAATTATATCCTCATTCTCTTGCTTTTAATTAAACTTTCAACCTATTAAGCTTATAATCGAATATTTTAATTGAAACTCAATTAAAGTTCAACAAAATAATAAAACAAGAACAAGTTGAAAACATATCTCACTAACTGCAGGTAAAAAATCGTTGGAAAAGTCAAAAGATAATGCAATAACAGCTCTAAAGAAACTCACAGATCAAATGGACCCATTCAATCCATTATATCGGCAGTGAAGCTAAACATCGATTAAAAAAATTTTGCATTATGAACCGAAAATTAAAAATTTCTTCATAAAATGGCATATTTCTATGTGTACTTCTTGCATGTTCACAAAACTTATTAATATTTGCCAAAACAAATGGTCGAAGTTCTTATTCTTCTCGAATTTCATCACTTTTGATATTCATAGTTTAAAAATATCGAGAAAAAGACAACAAATACGCATTTTGAAAATAATGCGATGATGCATTATTTTGTTACTTGCATAAGAACTTAGAAAATTACAAAAATAGTAAAAAAAATTCCTGTTTTTGAATGTACATAAATTAATTTTTCATTCCTACCAGTTGATTTATTTGAAGTGTTTTTAATATTCTAACTACTTATTTGACGCATTAGAATTAACTGCAATCTTCGTCAGTTCGCTTTAAATATTAAGTTGGACTTAAAAATACACGGAATTGATGCTTACATACTATCAAAAAAATTAGTTTTCTCTTTTTTTTTTCACCAGCTTTCATGTTTTCTTCTGTTCTTCCTCAGGTTTTCGTCCCCCTAATTTTGTCATCCGTAACAGCTACGGTGAATTTAAACACGTTCAGTTATTTTGAATTTCACACATTTAATTTTCGTTTATAACTACAGTCTGTTTGCTTGTTATCTCTATATAGAACATATTGATGATTATCTGTTCAAATTTCTGGAAATTTCAATAGAACATATTGATGATTATCTGTTCAAATTTCTGGAAATTTCATAATCTTTTTTCAGAAATGAAATTTATTATAAAATAAAGTATTTTTTAAGTCTATTTTTTTAATATGAACATTCATTCCATTAAAATGAATCAACCAGTACAATTTAACGATGCACAGTAACGGATGATAACGGCTTTGAATCACAATCAAATAATATTAGTAGATTCTAAATAATAATAAAACGAAAATTTACCTTTTATTAAATTGTTTCGACTTCTCTTCTGCTCCTTTTCCTCTTTCATCCGTGATCGCTTCACGCTCAACATCGCATCATCAATGACCCAGTCTTCGCCAGTTCGATGTTTCGCTGCAGCCTATACATTAAAAAAGAAGCATAAATTTAACTATTTATAAACAATTCCTTTTTTTCGATCTTTATTCCTATAATCTATTCAGTAAGCATTCATATCGACATTTGAATATTTTAAATCTTAAGAAACAAGCAGCTGCAATATCTCAATTGTATAATATTAGTTAATTAAAACTGACCTTAACAGTGCTGAAAATAGAATTAGTAGATGTTGTTTCTTTTTCGTCAGCTACCATATCACTAATGCTTTTGTCAGCATGATAGATTGCATCAATACTTCCGCGACTTTTTAAATTCTGAAAGCACATTTACATATTTGCATGTTATTTAACAAATGCCAAAATTTTCAGTTTTGCAATGAAATTAATGAGAACTATGAGAACACAATAAACTATCTATACTTGCTTGTATTGATTAGATCCCAAAAATCATAATTATTTACATCCAAATTCAATCAACTAAGTTGTCATTGCTTAATCTCTCGGAAGCTTTCATTTTCCCTACAAGCTCTCAGCTACTGCAAGAAAGCAAAATTAAAAAATCACTACTTTCAGAATATTTTTCAGCACGAAAAATAATTTCTACGTATCTATTCTAAAAAATATAAATTAATTCAAAACAACTTTTATCTATTTTACTAATCTACCTATTAAAAAAAGATGATAAGCAACCTTTTCTTCTTGCTTTAGAGTAGCTGGCATCCACACATCACCTCGACCAGTTTTAAGTAATATTTTGGAAGTCGAAGATGAGCCTCGCTCTTGAGCTTCTTCTTGAGCATACAACTCTTTTTCCAACTTTTCTATCAAAGACTGCAAAATTTTTATAGTATTCCTTCGAAAATAACAACCATCTTGCCAAAACTTTTAGGAATTATAGAGATACCATATTTAGCTGAAAGTGATCGAATATAAACAGTATAATTTTAAAAAAAACATACTGTCTTGCCCTGTAGTTTCGCTTTTAATATCTTTGCACCAAGTTTATTGCGTCGTTCTAAATTAGTTTCGTCATTTCTTATTTGGCCAGTGTTTGAATTGCTCTCCACTTTTACATTAGTTTCTGAAGGATTAATTACACACATGAAAAAAGCAGACATTCATCATGAAACTTAGAACTTCAGGATCAAAAAAGAAAGTTATAACAATGAATTTCATAGAACTCTCTTTGATGCAAAAAAAAGAAAAAAAAATAGCAAAAATAAATCTCGCAGAATTTTTTTTTAGAATTATTAAGGAGAATAAACAAAATTTTCCATAACAAAAAAGGCATCAAACAATTATTTAACTTTAAATTGATAATTGCGAAGAATCTCAACAAACCATTCAGTTCCTGTTGCGACTTCACACTTCCAATAATAAAATCTTTGCCAGCAGCATATGTGCCCAATTTTCGAGCGAATTTTGAATTAATTGGTTTTGCTCTAACTATACGTGATTCAACATCATCATCATCATCATCATCATCATAATCGACAGGTTTCAAAAAACGTGACATCTGTAATACAAGTAAATCCATAGTCAATTTTCCAGTAACGTAAATACAAATCAAATAATCAGCACGCTATACGAGAGAAATCAATCCGGTAAGTATCAAAAAAATAGCAAAAGAGCATCAATATTCTTGAAGTGAAATAAGCATGAAGAAAACTTATATATTAAATATAATTCTAGGTAAGATTAAAATCACATTGGCAATAATTGAATGATATTATTTTCATAAAATTCAAGTACTTACTTCGATAGATACAAATATGAAGAAGATAAATAGCTTTTTAGAGTTAATGCTATAACATAACTAACACACTTTCTAAATTAAATCTATACTATTTTTTAGAGTATCACACGGTAAAAGAAGAAAAAGTTGATGATCATTATTTTTCATATTAATGCTAAGAGCAACAATATTAAGGAAAAAAATTAGAACATTAAAATTAAATAGAATTAATTTCAATTTCATTAATGCATAATTCTCCAACAAAAGAAATAAAGTAAAAACAAGATAAAATACTGTGATACTTTTAGTTTTCTTTTATTTATTAGAAATATTTTATGTAATAGCTATTGTAAAATTTAGAGAGTTTAGAACAGTCTTTTAATTAATTGTATCGTAAATTATAAAATTATCGCTTTCAAATCACGAATGATTCACTTACTTGTTTTCTCGGATCTTTCTATTTCTATTTAAGTATAAATTGAAAACATTAGAACTTATCAATTACGAACAAAATTTACGAGCACAATCATTTAATAAATAATTTCTTTTCAGGCAATATTCATCGTTGCTAGATAAAAATTGCATGAAGTAATGATTTGATTTTTTATACAATTTGATGAGAAAAATTTGCAACTATGCTAGTCCTTATTAGTATATTATTACTGATTATGAATTTCAACTTGATTCTAATTAATCAAGACCTAAGTACTTAACGTAGTGATTCCAACATTTTTACGCTTTCTCAAATTCCTTACGTGCGTAAATTCCTCATTTGTAATTTTACCGGATGAGATTTTTCCATAAGCTAATAGATTAATCATAAACAAACTTGTCCATGTTCAAGATTCTAAATGCAATTTCGTCACGAATTATTAAATCATAATGCTTATTTTCCAACAATCTCAAAAAGGTGACAACATAGTCGAAGCGTATAACTCAATTGCAGCAATAACAAGGTCAAAAGCATTTAAACATCACTATGTTATATTTAAACAATTTATTAAATTCGCTTGCAATTTTCGGCGCAAAACGCAAAAAACACGTGGGAAGCTCACATTCGAGTGAAGACAATGCATGCAAACAAATTGAAAAGTATAACTCTGAGTAAAAGCAACTGAAAAAAAAATCAAAAAATGTGAAAAAAACAGCGCTTCTCTTTGTAATATAACTCAAAAGTGATTTCATGCTGTTAAGCTATAATTGAAAAAAAAAAAAATTTACCTTTATAAACTCTGTAAAAGCAATGAAAATCCATCACTTTAGATACAAAATGCGGAAGGCAAGAAGAAAGAAAGGATTAAAACCTTTCATTTATTTCCATTGATATAAAAATTACACAACCTAGAAGTTGATATCTATTCCACTTCCTTCATTTCTTTGCACAAGAATTTGAAAACTTGATAGTTTGAGATATGGTTTAATTTGAAATAAAATGAAAATCCAAATTATTGTGCAGAATCTCGAAATATGGCTTCCGTACCACATGTCCAGTTTTATATATATACACAAATTTATAACTTACTTTCTCATTGAAAGAATACCTGAAAGAACTGATGTTTCTTTTGGACCCAAATCGTCAATACAAGAGAAGTGCTCACCGAATTTAAAATGCGTCTACAAAAACGAATCGCACTAGAGTTGATATAAATTTAGAAGACAATAAACAAAATAATCAGTAGTGAGAGTAGAATGGAAATTAATGATTCCATTGCGTATCTGTCCAGTTTGTTGGTGACAGAGTCTGATAATAGGTTGCAGTGGTAGAGATCGTATTAGCAGAATCATATTGTACAGTTGTAGCAGTAGTACGCTGGCGAAATAACGCGTAAAGATCGCCATACCGCTCACGTTCATGTGCGAGCTCACGTTTAAGACCCTCAACTTCTTTATTTAGCTCTGCATTTCTGCGTTCCAAATCACGCACGTAATCATCGTCTATATTGCAACGTACATGCTTACCACATGCAACATGAATATTAGCAGCACTATATGGATGGGAACGACGATCAGGGTGAGCAGAAAAGGATAATGCTAAGCTTCCTCTTCGCGCTAACGATGGCAACGCAGAAGTTGGCATGCCACGTGAAATCAATCGACGTCGCTCACGCTCTTTCTCAACGTTAATATGCCAGTAGCGACACCGTTGTCCACCTCGTGAGCACGACCCTAGTTGATATTCCTTGCAAAGTGGTATCCCATTGATCGTACTGCAATTATAAACTGCAGCAATTTCACGCGCTAAGTTAAGAGTCACCTCTCCTGTCATTTTGTAACGGTCAGCATCCTCCCGATGCGCATGAATATAGCGGCAATTATCGCGATGGCAACCACGATTCTGAAATTTCATATTATTGCTGCATTAACCTTTCAAGGTACTTCCTTACCTACTTTACGAGTTATAGTTCGATTCTCTCTGTAAAATATGACGTTTTCCTGGCTTTGCACTAACTATCATAACATAATAATAGTTATTTTGCTACAGTATATAGCGAAGTATAACAGCTTCGAATTAAAATGAATGAATTTCACTGAATCTTTCTTATTTTAAACATTCATTCATTTATCAGCAAATAGCATTGTTTCCATAAGTAAAAGTTTACCTGATAATCAATGCAGAACCGATATTTGATGCCTTCTTGTGTTTGCAGTGATGCTCGTTGTCGAACAATATTCGGGGGATGGTAAAATTTACATGTTGAACCCCGATTGCACATATTATTTAGAAAGTCTCTATAATGTTGAACTAAAGAAGTGACAATCGGTATGCATATAAACAAAGATATCTTAAACTTTCACATTTACTACTATCTTCTACGAATTTTTAACGATTTACTTAGTATCAATGCAAAAATCCTTCACTATGTTATCTGCACGAAAGCACATTAACTTTGTTCAATTTTACGAATTAAACCAAACAAGCATTTGTCAGCGAAATTTGAAAATTATCATTAATGGAAATTACAAGCTAACCTGCAAACATCCCCTCGAGTAAGCTCTTTTTCTTCATCCTCCGTATTATTTTCAACTAACTTTCTCTTTTTCATTTCAGTATCGCAATTTGCATTTATTGAGGTTTCCTTGTCATTATCACTACTATTTCTTCCAATCCTAGAATCACCATCCAAATATTCACTCTTCATTTCTGCGCTTTCTTCAAGAAACAATTTTTTGACCACTGTTCCTAACACTGAAAATTGGTGTAGAACTACCCATATAGTTTTTCGATAGAAGTTTTAACATTCTTGATTAATGAATTGCTTATTGTTTATGTATCATAACACTGTGATAGTATCAGAAAAATTGCTGACAGTTTCACTCGTTGCTTAATAATTGCTATACGCTGTAACTATCAATTTTTTTTTTTTATATCAAAGTAACGGAGTTGAGTGATTTGTACTTAATTGTAAACACAATGAATTTCATTCAGAGAAATATGAATTTACGCAAAATTGATTGCTTTTCCAAATCATTGTGAACAAAGTGGACAAAATACTACAAA
Organism: Mansonella ozzardi; assembly: GCA_029876185.1. Lineage (NCBI taxonomy): Eukaryota > Metazoa > Nematoda > Chromadorea > Rhabditida > Onchocercidae > Mansonella > Mansonella ozzardi. Next base: position 38,198 of record JARVGP010000059.1, on the reverse strand, counting down.
ATAAAGCGAAAACAAGAGAGAAAATTTAGCACAATAGTGATGAAAAATAAGCAGCATTTACAGATATCACATTCGATCTTTTTAGTGTTACACTAACAAAAGCGATAATCAATAGAACAAGATAAATCAATTTTTGATCAAAATATGCATGAAATTGAAACAAATCAGATAGCAATAGAAGCGAATAAAAGCAAACTCAGAATCAAACCAATTTAAAAGCTACAAAATAAAAAAGTAGTGAGAACTACTAGTGATTGAAGACAAAGCAACTTACTAGTAAAAGTAAATTTGAGAAAGCTTCACACTGCGACAAGTGACTACTGGCAAGAAGCTCAATAATAAATGAAGTGAAATGCTAGTAAGAAAAGGAAATAATTGCAACCTTATATTCTTGTGTCATATTGTATTGATTATACAAAGCGAAAAATTAAAAAAGGAATTCAATATTTTTTGAAAATTCTCTCATAGCAATTTCCTTATGATTTTTTCCTTGAAGAATCATCAGAAATACAATAAGCAGGTTTATCATAGAAAATCAAAGCAGTTAATTTATACAATGACTTCAGATACTTCAGGTAAACTATTGATTATACATTTCTGATTTTTTATAAAACGAACTATAAAACTGAAGCAAAATGACCAAAATGATGCCAAAGTTTTCCAAAGTTTAGCACAGAGAATTCAAAGAAGAATTGTAGAAAAACAATTGTAAAAAAAGGCAAAGCGAAATGTTTATATATCACATAAGTTCTTTCAAACATGACCGAATTACTTTTTTCCATTATGGAAAAAATACGTGGTGCTTTCAAAGCATTTATTTTGTTAGAGATAAACCATTTCATGGATTTATACTTGTCAAGCTGCTAAAAATATTAATAAATGAAATGAAATCTCATTCTTCATTCAGTCAAAATGATACAAGCTGCAAAACTCTATATTATGTAAATATGAACAAGGCAAAACTCTATATTATATAAATATAAATTTCATCTTTTTATATGCAAACTGTCTAAAAAAAAATTTGGGATATTTTATTTGTAATACTACCTTCCTAATAACGGAAATATTATAATTAAAATCTAGAAATCAATTAAGTGAAATATACAAAACATTTTCATGCAGATTGATTCCATTTACTAAAATTTTTTTCCCACACCACTAACGAGAGGTGCGCTATATACTGCGATTTTTAGATTTTAATTATAGTCTGGTATTTGTGTTTACTGTCATAATTACATTATTTAAATCAAGAAATTGTTTTCGACATACCACTGTTCTACGAAGTGACATTGATTGTTCCTCGAATGGAATTTTGCATTGGAGAAGTCAAAACCGACACTGTCGTTCCCACCGGCGAATAATGCTGTCCAGGACGGATTGGTTTCGCTAAAGTAATAATTAATTCATTGAACCAACTCTATTGCAACAAAATGTATTGAATAATAAAACAAATAAAAGACTAACCAATCTGAGGAGCCGCAAGACCTCGTCTGGCAAGATTTCTCTGACGCACAGCTTCCTTGATTCTCTCAACTTCATGCTGATATCTGAAATTAAACGCTACAATAACTTTAGAAAACTATTTCCATCTAGAAGCATCTTGGTCTTCTAACCACTAACTTTTTCCTATCGCGCATAGCATTTTCTTTGGTATCTTTCAGCGCTGTTTCCAAGCTTTTTACACGATCCATAGCAGCACGTAGTCGCTTTTCCATTTTTGGCAACTCACAACGCAGATCAGCATTGTCGCGCACAAGCTTAAATCTTTCCATTTAATTTTGAATTTCATGTAATGAAAATAAGTTTGCCATGACACTAGAAAATACAGTAATGGAAATCAGTTTGCCATAACACTAGAAAATACAGTAACGGAAATAAGTTTGCCATAACACTACAAAATACAGTAATGGAAATAAGTTTGTAATAACATTAGAAAAAACAGTAATGGAAATAAGTTTGCCATATTACTAGAAAATACAGTAATGGAAATAAGTTTGCCGTAACACTAGAAAATACAGAAATGAAAATAAGTTTCCATAACACTAGAAAATACAGTAATGGGAATAAGTTTGTCATAATACTAGAAAATACAGAAAAAACCAGTAATGGCAAGAGAAGATTCATCTCCTTCTTCTTAATTAACCTATAAGATTCTTCATCAACCTGTTTGTGCACTTTGGTTAGCTGATCCAAATTGTTTTCTAAGAACGCAATTTTTTGCTTCTGAGCCGGTGATGACATATACTCGTCTTCATTTGGCTCTGTGCCTGTAGGCGCTCGTTTAATCCTCTGTCCAATATCCTGCACAAACATTTTACGGAGATTGTGCAACGTTTGCAATTCTTTCGCCACTGTTTCTTCCAGTCCTGAAATAACAAAAACACTCCTTCAAAAACATTTGTTAAAATTTAAATAGGCATTCTAAATAACTAACGTAAAAAAGAAAAGTCGTTGGAAACTGAAATCTTCTATAGAAACTTCCAAAAAAGAAAAAAAAAAATAGTGCCTTTCAGATCACTTTTCGCCTGTTCCCGCTTCTCAGACAAACCGGAGAGTTCTTTAATGCGCTTTTCTTGCTCTTGCTCATCAGTTTTCAATTTTTCATAATCCGCTTGCAACTGATTCTTAGCGACTCGCAAATCTTGTAATGAAGCCTGAAATCCGCACTTGATATGCTGCAGCTATTATTTTGAATTCTACGAATATACAAGCGAAAGAGTGAATACAAATAATCATAATTTTTGGAGTTGACCGGAATTCATATGTATATATAAAAGTAAAGTAGGAAGGCTTTTATATAAATATATAAAAGTAAATAAGAAGGCCTACTGACAGTGAGTTCCTCAATTTTACGGCTTTTCTCGGCTACTTCATCTCGCAGTGCAGCAACTTGTTTGGTATGCTGCTCTTTTGCTTCATTACTTATTTGCACTACTTCACCGCCTGCGGCCGCTAATTTTTCATTCAGCATATCTACCTACAATAGCAAAAAATGTAAGAGAAAAATAATATTTTGATATGAGAACTTCATCGCAAACATTATGCAGACTGCAAAACTATTACTTATGAATGATATTTACAATATTTCGAAATTTCGACAGAGTTAAATGATTTCTTAAAAATTAAGAAATTTACTTGTTCTTCAAGTTGACGCTTCACTTTTTCTTGTGTTGTGATTGTTTCCTGCAATGATTTGTTCTTTGCCTCATTTTGTTGCAGAAGTAATCGACACTCAGCTAAATCTTTTTCGGTGCTTTCCAGCTTCTGTGTTACGTCGCCAGAACCTGATTCCAAGCTTGACATTTTCTGAAACAAGTATGAATTTGCAACACAGTGTCAAGTTTACAACTTAACTTTCATTATACATCTGGAAAATAACTTTGTTAAGCAAATTTAAGAAATTTTTAGACTTTAAAAATAAGGAAAAGTGGAACAAATTAAAAACAAAAGAAAAAAGATGCCTGAAGCGTTGACTTGAAATCAGCGCTTAATTTTGATATACAAATTCGCGCATGCGCAAACAGTTCTTCATCATATGGTTTGTCAGTTGCGTTTTCTGCATTAAACTGAAACGGAAGGGTAGAATTATAAAACTGAGCAAATAAAGTTTTGCAAATTAAGCATAAGTAAGGTCACAAGAATTTAATTTTAAACCTTAGCTGCATTGGCATAATTGCTACCAACTTCTGACAAATCTCTTAGCATTGACTGCATCGCGTCAGTGATACGCTTTTTCTGTGCTGCACAGCTTTCACGCAATGTTTCCAGTTCTGTGTTCAATTCTATGACTTTTATATTTTTCTTTGATAACTCATCCTGAAATTCCGTCAAGGTATCAATTACAAATACGACGAAAGATGAGATTTTCTGCTGCCCACATAAAAAAATACGCTAAACTTACATTAAGTTGTTCATTTTCTCGAGCCTTCTGCTCTGCTTCTTGTGTTTTTATATCGTAATTCATTGCAAGCTCTTCTAAAGCAGTCAACACTTCTTTCGATTCTTCTTTTGAAGCTTCATTCTCATTCTGAATACGGCTCACTTCCGCCTGAGCACTCTCATAATCAAGCTTAATCTGCCTGATCAATTCTTCCTTAAAATGGGAAATGATAACTTTCGTATTCAAAGTGTCTGATTTACACTGTTATTGCCCAAAAAAATTCCCATTTACCATCATCCCTGCCTATTCGAAAAAAACTAACCTGCTCATTCATTTGCTGCTTGAGACGCTCAGCCAGTTGGGAATGTAGCGTAATTTCATCGTCTTTTTCATCTAACTGAAAATGAAATATAGACAAAGTAACATGTTCTACGCATTTCGAAGAATTAACGAAAAAGATGTCATAAACAAAAAGTGACAGCTTTTGAAACCAAGAGCTGCAAAATGTCGGCGCAAGGGTCACAAAAAAGAAAAAATTTTCATTTCGCTATTTTTTATAGATATTAACAGAACTGAGAAATAATCAAATATTTCTAATAATCAAATCAAATAACTACAGAATTTTACGAACTGCTGCCAAAAAATTAAGTTTCAGTCCTTAAAAGCAAAAATCCCAACTTGTTGATAGAGTGCAGATCGTTCTTCTTCATACTTCTTGCGATCTGCATCGGTAATTGCACCAATTGCTGACGTTAATAATGGTACTGGAGCAACCGAAATCGATCTATCAAGCGAACCAAGCACTGAATCACTAACAGACGGTGACAATGCTGAAACTCAATTTTCCCTATGAAAATGATGAACATAAGCAAAAAACTGCAAATAGTTTAATAAATCTTGAAAGAAAAAAACTGAAAGTTTATCATTTTCTAGAAGATAGCGATAAACTAGTTGTCAACTATTCTTTTATTGTAAATACTATAAACAAAGGCTTACTTTTATAAGCAAAAAAGCTCAGAAAATTTTATAAACATTAATGAAAACCTACATTCTGCTCCGGATGGAAGTTGCAGACTTACGGCACTACCTTCAAGCAGGCTAACCCATTCTGCCTCAGGTACTTTTTCACCTTTTCTCCACCGATTTAGTTCTGTTTCTGCAGCCATCAACTGCTGCTTCAATCTGGCTACCTGTAACAAAAACATACTTAAATATAAATGACAGACTAAATACTACGAAGCTTACAAAAGATATGAATTCAGGATTTTGACAGCAACAAAATTTCAAGTTATACTGATCGCTGACAGTGATACTGATACTGACTTAATGTTGGTTATTGCCATTTAATTATAAAAAAAACTTCAATAAATTAAATCGAATTAAATTCAAATTCATGGAATGTGAAAACGTATAACAGCGAGATAGTAACTGAAATTAAATCAAATGGAAAATCAGTATAAACAATAAAGCAGCAATCTTTTTAAAAAAAAAAAAAACTGACTTTCTCTTTCTCGCGCTCATAACGACGCTTCCATTCTTCGGCTGTTAATTCTTCATTCACTATAACAACATTCTTGATTGTTTTAGCTCGCTGTCCGAACATTAACGTGCTCTTCGTTTCTGCCTCATTAACAGAAGCTGGAGAACAGCAAATTACGATTGTCGTCCTTGAATTACCGCCCAGAGATTCTTGCAAAATTCGGGTTAGTTTGCTATCCCGATAGGGAACATGTCCTTTCTGAAAACATTAACTTCAAAAATTTTGCGTTCAAAATTTGAAGGTCCTTAAAAAAATAGTGAGCGAAATTTGAGAAAGTTACATACCGTTCCTTCGGCTAATGCAGCTATCACATTCCCAAGCGCCGACAAGGATTTGTTAATATTTTTTGCTTCTTCCAATACCGCGCCTTCAGCGCCTGTTTTACTTACCTAAACATATGCTGATAAAAACTAGAAAGGTTTTGGAATGATGAACCTATTTAGAAAAGATGAAGTCTAACTTTTTCACTTCCAGCGAGGTCAACAAGGTACAATTTTCCGGTTAATTTTTTTTGAGTCGCTGTATTCTCTTGTTTTACTTGTATCAGAAATACACTGTGACTTCTTGAACTGTGTTCATTCATATCTATAAAAAAGGTTCAACTCAGAATGGTTATGTTATTACCTAAGAACCACTGAAACTTTACAAATCATTCTAGATAAAGTTAAGGATTGTTGATAGTCAGAGACAGAATGCTAATCTCTGATAATATGACTAAACTCTTTGTAGAAAGTGGAAAGCTCAATATTTTACACAAAAAAACATATCAATATCACAGCAATGGATAAGATCAAAAAAACAAAAGGGATGCTCACTTGTGACGGCAACATGCCTATTATTTTTCCCTTCATCAATGCAAGCCATAACTTCTTCAGGACTAGAAACAAATCGTTCTGTGGCCCCCTTTACATACGGTACTCGATTTTTGTCTTCATGAATTGCAAGATTCATCTTCGTCACTAAAATCTCATTTATTAGGAATGAAAGAAGAATATAATCTAAGTTCACGTTCGTAATGAATATAAATATAAATATCTTTGAAAATTTTTGTAAGATTACTTAGCATATAAAAATAACACATAAAAAAATTTATTAAAGAAATGGATGTTGACATACCGTCAAGCAAATCTCGAATTTTTTCGTTGTAAATCTCAAAATATGATACTTTGATATGAAACTCGAGATCAACATCCATATTATAAATATGATTGAATATATCTTGCACAATACGTGGTATTATACCCTGTTTGTCCGAATCACCGAAAATCCCCTTAAACCAATTTATATGATGCAATTGGCATATACGATGTAACTTCGTTTCAAATGTTAAACTTTCATTTCATATTTCAATTTTGTATCATATAATCCCTCAAAATCCTCAAAACTGCATACGTAAGCTACGGACAATTTTATTGATACTGTACTGTCTACAGGCATTCCTGACGAATGAAAAAAAACGTGAAATTGTCATATAAATAGCCAATTACCTCCATCGTATGCGTCTTTCCAGATGATGTCTGACCATAAGCAAATACCGTGCCATTATAACCAGAGAGAACGTCCTGAACGATATGATAAGCTGCACCCATATACACTTCCTCTTGTGTGGAAGTAGGCTTGAATACTTTGTCAAATACATACACTTTACCCTGTAAATCAAAAATTTTGATTAAATTTTCTAACGATAAACAGATTTTACAAACAATTTAAAATTAAAATAGCTTCAAAAACTTCTCTGCGTAAACTGAGAAGTGTTTTTTGACGGCATGAAAACATGAAAAAAACAATAAGTTAGTAACCAGATACGACAGAAATGTTTCATTACTGAGCAACTTGACTAAATCGAAACGAATGACGGAAATCTAATCATAGAAGCTTTTGCATCAGCAGAATACCAAAAAAATCGTACCGCAACCGATATTGCTTCTTGTGAATCGGACGAAAATTTCGGCACAAACTTCGAGTCGACCTTTTCTTCCATGCTGTTGAGTGGACGAACACGGCAAAACACCTGCAAAGAGATATCAAATAAAGTATTTATACTTTATTTGATAAGTCTTAAGTTATTGGAGCATTGAAGGAAACAACTTCCATCAACGATTGATTTTAAATTTATTCTTAAAAATTTAACCTGTATGCCACATTCAGCAGGATTCGGCACCGGATTTGCCATGATTAAGACAGCTTTTTGTAAGGCTGTGGCCAAAATGACAAATCAAATTATACGTTTGCCCACCTCAGCAACCTGAAAAAATTTCATTTCTAATTAAGTCTATCTATCCCTTACGCATCGCATGAAAACGTGATAAATAAACTATTACAGTTCGTTCAAAATATGACATAAAAAAGAATTAAACTGATCAAAAAAATAACTTAGAACAATAAAAGACTGCATTGCAGCATATTTTATACTCATCCAAGGAAATTGGTAGATATATTTCTCCATATTTGTAAAATTTTTAGAGTCTATTACGATCTGAATGGATTACATGAAGACTGAAATGCTTGATGGTATATCAGCGATTCGTTAAGAGTAAAAGGACAGAACTGCAGTAAGCATATGAATGTATAGCTGTCGAGGAGGAAATAATCTTTGTCAAAAGATGTAAGCATCTATCTGTGAGTTTTGCGATGGAAGAAAGTTTTGCGACAGCGCAATCATTTGTATGCAAAGGAAGTTGTAGACATTCAATTTCGCTTGAAATGAAGTTTGTTGAAATGTAATATGAGTAGTAGCTAGATGCACAAAAAAGAAGTGTTACTAACTGAATGGCAGAAGCACATTTATGAATGTTAAGCCACATTATTAGCTGTTGATAATTCGCAGTGGAATGTGGGAAATAGTACGCAATGAAATGAAGATATTAAGCAATATCGGACAGCTAAGAGATACCGGAAAAGTCCCACGTGAATTTGGCGTAGCAAGAACAAAGTAGAAATATAAAAATGATGGAGTAAACATCTGAATAAACCTGTTGAAGATTGTGCAAATGAGATGGAAAGGCATACAACAAGTAAAAAGAGGATAGGACGACCGGATAAACAGGTTTTCCGGATAGCATTCCCTGAATGACCTATTATTTGCTATGCTGATACTGAAAGGATAAAATAGATAAAGTATGTAAAGATTTTCCGAGCTAACATTTCCTACACGATCTAGAAAGATTAATTCATTACAACTAATTATTAATGAATGTGTCTGCGTCTCACACGCATGTCCTACCACATGTCTTCTACATACAATATTGACTACGAAAAAATAAACAGCACGAGAATGAAGAGAGTTTGGCAAAATATAACAATTATTATAATGGTAAAATAACATTAAAAAGGTAAGGTAAAGAAACAGGTACGTAAGAGCACCGTATCACAAGGCACCCGACTGAGTCAATTAAAGAAACAGGTACGTGAGAGCACCGTATCACAAGGCACCCGACTGACTCAATTAAAGAAACAGGTACGTAAGGGCATCGTATCACAAAGACATCCGACAGATACAGCCGTATCCTTCACTGACTCAGTTTTCAAGTAGTCTCACACGAACGTTGTAAATCTTTTTTTCCACTGAAGCTATCTGGAAGCTTAGTAGTTTGTAGCAAAGTTTAAGGTTGATGGTACCAAATGATCATAATCCTAGAGAAAAGACATCCAGAAAGAAGAATGTGATGGCGAAAAATGGTGAGAGAAAGTGTCAAAAATATGCCATCTGCAACAAAATCTATTATAGCCATAGAGATTGAGGATAAGGAGGGTACAAACAGCTTGTTGTAAAAGGCTGCTTTGAGGATCACTTTACAAGAATCGAAAATTTGAAAATGGAAATTCCCAGAGATGGATACAATGAACAATGAATCCATTAATTGTTATTCTCTTTTCACATATTCTATATAATAAATATTCTATAATCTTATCATTTATTCTACATTTTTCAGCAATTTCTTTTTAAATTTGTACTAAAATATTATAAAAACTGTAAATATGCTAAATTAAGTATAAAAACAAATGTGATACGAATGGCAACTCTATGAGAATGAACTTGTCTGTTATGATGCTATGAAATCAAAGGAGAGAACAAGAAGTATTGTTCATTCAATTGCTCCCTTTCTTATGGTTTTTATTTTCTTCTTTCCATTCTCTATTATTAGAATTCAATAGTAGCATTGACAAAGTCTCATTCTCTCCTACAAATCTTATGCTATATCATCTCTCTTCATTTTTCAATTCTCCCATTTCATGTGCTATCTTTAAATCAAAATTGCTGATGCTGGTATCCTCATAAAAGTACTTCTATTGCTTTTCCATACAATGCTGCTTACTAGCCATGACTTACATTCATTTTCCTCTTCATGATAAAATCTATCTTCATTTAAACAAAAACACAAATCCCCTAAGCCGATATTATCATTCTATGTCCTTATATGGCATAAACTAGCTTATCGTATTCCTTCACAAAGTGTGATTCAGATTCCGCTATGAATTACATGAATCTGAGCCACAACTCACATTCATTTTCCTCTTCATGATAAAATCTATCTTCATTTAAACAAAAACACAAATCCCCTAAGCCAATATTATCATTCTATGTCCTTGTATAGCATAAACTAGCTTATCGTATTCCTTCACAGAGTGTGATTCAGATTCCGATATGAATTACACTTCATGATAAAATCAGTCTTCATTTAAACAAAAACACAAATCCCCTAAGCCAATATTATCATTCTATGTCCTCGTATGACATAAACTAGCTTATCGTACTCCTTCACAAAGTGTGATTCAGATTCCACCATGAATTACATGAATCTGAATACAATATCTCCATCACATGCTTCATACGCACCATAGATTCGAAGAGTACACTGTGCTCTGTGAAATGAAGACAATATGACTGATGGATGTAGTAAATAGTGTCCAATTCTTTCCCTTCATCGAAATGATCGATCTCACTTGCTCTCCGCAACTACTAAACACACTTTAACTTGCACTTGGAACAATTGCACAAGTAAAAAAAGATTCATCCATATGTCTGACATGAAATTCTATTTTTTGGATGAAACGAAATTTTAGCATTCACCAAATAACTTTTTTATAGCTATGCCGATTAACCAACCAATCCCATATGGAGAAACATATATAAAGACATACACACAAATAGAAGCAATCATGGCTGAGATCATTTTTTAAGTAAAAACACACTTAATATGCACCAAATGTTGGAAAGCATTTATTTAATATCAATCTAGCAACAACTTTCATAATTTGAAACAAAAATTTACATTATTTGTACAAATTACCAGCCTTTAAAAAAATGCAAATCCTAAAATGCCGAAATATCGACTTTATTTTGCTTCATTTATAAATTACTCAATTCGTAGCTGATAAATTCAATCACAAGACAAGGGACAAAATTATTCCTACGCTTGACACTATACAATTATAGATTGTTAACAAAAAAGACATTAGAAAATTTTAAACAGCAATCAAGAAATAATGAATAATATTTCTACAAGATTTTTCAAAATGTTAAACAAAAAAAAATGCCTTTTTGTTCAACAATTTCTTTGAACTATGACTTTATCGCTTCTCGAAGGAAATTTTCAGCGTAATTCGGCTTATGGTCTCTTCATGAAAATACGAACCATGTGTGTAGGCATGCCAGGATGAGCAAGGTAAACGATACAGTTATATTTACTAACGCCCGGTAATAATAAGTTTCTTTTGTGGTAAATTATCACATGCAGAAAATAATCTGTCACTTCTCGGAATGTTCGAACACAATAAGCACATTGCTGGAATTATTGATACAACTCATAATAATTTCTTCAATATCATTATCTGACATACAGTATTCTACAGATATGTACTGCTCTCTCTTTATAACGTCGGTCAGTATTTCCAATGATTAATAAGATTTCATAAAAAAAGAAAGTGAAAGAAATCAACCAGGCCTGATCCATTTAAAATATGCAAGCTGACATACCTGCCTAGGTTCAAGCTTTACCGCCTTTGACCACTTTCCGTCCACGAAATCTACTCTTTCAAGACTTGTGATAGACGTTTTGTGTACTCGAACAACTATAATGATCTATCTTACAAATTTCCATATTTAAAAAAAAAAAAAAAAAAACCATGATTACATTCAGATATATAAACTCATTGACCATAACTGACTATCAAATTTTAAATACTCAAAGAAGCATTTACATCAAAAAAGTATGTATTTTAGATCTTCATGTCTAAAAATATATATATACCTTCAAACATGAACAAATTTTTATTCCTATGGTAATAAAAAAGCTGAGTACTAGTATAAAAAGAGAACATGATAAAAGTTGAAGCTCGGCAAATGCGTAAAATATTTCCTAACCGCTAACAATTGCTAATAAAAAATGAAAAATACCGTGTTCGACCATATCTGTTCCTTGACTGCTTCGATAATCACAGTTCAAACATTTTGGAAGTTCTGTAGCAGTTGTTGATGTTGTAGATCCTTCATACTTCGGTGTTTTCGTACTTGGAGTTGTTGATGGTGACGAAGGGATTCTTATTCCTGTTGTCGTCATCGCCGTTGCTATGGACAAATCCGATCGTTCAATAACTTTCGGTGTATTTGTCATTTGATTCGCTACTGAATCAGTGTGAATGGCTCCAGCAACATCTGTTGGAAGCCTACTGATCGAAATATCTGTTGAAGTGGTTTCTTTCAGATGTTTCAGTTCTAGAAGGGATATAACCTTAAACTTACAAATCACAAAATGTTTTTCTTTCAAATATGAAAAAAACTCAACTGACCATTCATTCCCACTTTGGAAAATTCTTTATCCATTTGCGGATTAATAGCCTGTGTGTTAACAGTGGAATTAACAATTGAATTATCTTGTGCTTTGTTCATTTTCACATCATTTTGGGAGCTCTTCCTTTGCCTCAAGTATGGTACTTTCGAAGAATTATCCGGAGTGAAAGCAACATCTGTTAATTTCCGTTTCGTTGCCGGTTTTCGTGCATTTCTATGAGAGTAATCAGTAGATGCTCTGCGAAATGTCGACGATAATTTGACTGCTTGTGATTTATTGCATTCTTTCGAAGATGATACATATTGATTTTCCACTTTAGGCTACAATAACATCCTTTATTAAAGTTTTCGAATAAATTGATAAATAGAAGCCAGCTAATAATAATCAAAGGACTGAAGAAAATGAAACCTTCACAACGGTAGGGCCTATTTTGTCAAATTCGTATATTTGATAGCACAGAGAAACTGCTTGATGCACCAAAATATGCTCATCGAAATCGTTCCTTGCATTGAACGTTGAGCCACATTCGTAGCATAAGAAGAAATTTGTCATATCTTAAAAAGCAATACAATTACTACTGCCATTATAAGGTATAAAAAATAACAAAATCAATCCACAATAAAACTTTCTCCCGGGAGATCGCGAAGTAATTCTCAATTAAAGCAACCTGGCAACACCTCCACACCATTCCACCTTCATTTCATTCCTCACGCTCTCATAATCGCCAAATTGCACTAATCTTTGTTATTATCTCTCCCTCAACAGGACATCATTATATTTATCAAATTTCATTACTCTCTTGCTGTCTCTTACAAACACTGCACTCTTTTTTTCTCATAGGTTCGGAACGAAATGCAATTTGACGAAAAGTATTCTCTTTTTTTCTCACTGCAAATTCTTTTCCTTTCGCTCTCTTTCTCTCTCTCCCTCCCTTTCTTTCTTTCTCTCTTTCGGATGATAATGTATGATGGATGTTTTATTGAGAAATCTTTTATTTCTTTTATGGTAGATATATATGTTAAGGGGATTTTTGTATCATTTAAAGAATTAAAATTTATAGTAAAGTGGAATTGGAATTAAATTAAATTAAATTGAATTTAATGCTTCTTATAATTTCTGTTTAAATTTTACTCCAATATGATTGTGTTTTTTCATAAAATAAGAAAATAAAATTTCGTTAATTCTTCACCCTTAACTGATGTAATACTTTCCATTGTTCTAAAGACAAACTTAGATAAGCATTTCTTTAAAATTTATCTATTTGATAAAGAAATATCAGTTTAAGCAAAAAAAAATGAAATCAAAATTATAATGAAGTGCCGTTGTTATAGATATCAATGTGAACATAAAATGTTCCTCTTTGGATACTGTAATTATTGATTTTATCATTATTATCAATCATTTTGCAGTGGAATGAAATATGGCAAATCGAATTAAAACTCCAACAAATGTTAAACTACTCACAAATGTAGCAGTGGTTCGAATGAAAAAGTGTGGAAAACGCTTCGAAATTGCTTGCTATAAAAATAAAGTGGTCAGTTGGAGGAATAAAACGTTTGTGAATTATTTTATTTTCAAAAATAGATTCAATGACTTCTTTGAATATTTTAACGAGCAAAGTAATGAATTGTTATAGCCTATCATTGAAAGTGTTTACATGATGGAATACGTAGACACCCAAAAGTAATGAATAAAGCGTACGTTTACTTTTAAAATTTATTTTCAGTGAAAAAGACATCGATGAAGTATTGCAGACACAAACAGTATTTACTAATGTATCCAAAGGACAGGTAGCGAAACGTGAAGAATTAAATACAGCTTTTGGTACGGACAATCAGTTGGAAATTTGTAAAATAGTAAGTTACAAAAATATATTACTTTGTTTTTTTCATTATTATTTAAAACAGTAAAAAAGCAGTAAAACAGAGTCTCTGATATCTTTCAGATCTCATATTATTCTTACAGTGTAATCTGTGTATTTTATCAAGTATATGCATTATTTTAATATCTCCTACAAGATCACTGCTGTGTTGCATAAATGTGAATTTCTTCGGTTTCATATAAACTTACTATTTTTTTGAATTTCAGATTCTAGAAAAAGGTGATCTTCAAGTTTCGGAGAAGGAGCGCAATGCGCAGTCTGATTCTTCATTTAAAGAAATTGCTAATTTGATAGCAAACATGTGCGTGAATCCGGATACGAAACGTCCGTATTCTAGCAGTGTTATCGAAAATGCTTTGCATGAAGCACATTTAAGTCTGAAGCCTAATCGTTCAGTAAAACAACAAGTAAGAAAGCCATTGAAAGTTTTGTATTCGTAGAAATCTTCGAACAGTTATTATCAGCTTTATTTGCATGCTATACTTTGAATGCTTGATTTAATCGTGACTAATTATGTTATATTATTAAGGCCTTGGAAATAATCCCCAAGCTGCGTGAATCAATGAAGATTGACCGAGCGGAGATGCGACTTCGAGTTTCTATAGAAGCAAAGGAAGCTAAACGCATGTTTGATCGACTGAAAGGGATGTTCACAAAAATTGAAGTTGAAGATTGGGAACAAGGGAATCTTGAATTGGTAAACATTAAAATTAGTTTTCCAAATTTCAGGAATTTTTTCAAGTTTTTTTAAAGAATAAAATTTAGAACAAATTCATAAATTTACAGTTTCATAATAGTCGTTTCAGGTTGGATTAATTGAACCAGGTGCATATCGATCGGTCGAAGAATTACTTCAGAAGGAGACAAAAAAAACAGGACATTTAGAGTTACTAGCACTCAAAGTTATTGGTGAAGGTGATGTTGAAATCTCGTAATTTATTGCAAATCATTCCGCAAATTCTGTTCCATATTTTACGCTCGACTTATAGCACTTCGGAATAGAGAAATCATGATCCTCTCGAAGTTAAAATTGTTGATTTGGATTGATCAAAACAAGATTGGCGATTTCTTTTAACTTCGATTTCTGTGTAAGAGCTTTCTAACTCGTTTGGTTTGAAGTGAAGAATATTCTCACTCGAAGCATGAAGCACTTTATGGCGATTGTTTCGATTAAACATTGAAAGACACAGTTAAGAAGCAAACAAAGTGGAATGAACATACATCTTCCTCGTGGGAACGAAATAATGAATTATTGCATACCGAAATTAAAATCCAAATTTCCAAACCAAAATTAGATTGGTTATGTTAGCAAAAATTAAAAAAAAAAGAAATTAGAAATAAAGAGAAGGAACAATTCATTGTATAGTGCAATAGAATGAATGCTAATACTTCATGGAATTATCAGTGAAGTTGTACCATGAATTTCAATTGTACAGATTTCCTAATATTTCGATGAAATAATGCTGTGAGTCATTAAAATAGGGAATAACAAATTGATGTTTTAATGAGCTAAAAACGATTCAGAAGTCTTTAGCTTTTTTTAATAGCAATCTTCACGAAACTAATTACTCTTTTTACGTCTATAACGCAACCAAAATCAGTTATTCATAATAAAAAAAAATTTCTTTTTTTATTAGGATAACTTTCGATACATTTCATCACTAAATGTTAATTATGTATTCATGTAAGCATATATGATAAAAGAGAAAACATATTGTGCTCTGAATGCAGCAGAATCAGTGAGGAATAATTACTTTTCAACGCAGTAATTAATTATAGGAGATAACTTGGATTTCATTATCTTTTGATGTTAAGGAATATTTTTGCTTTTGATATATTTAATCTATTTTTTGATGATCTCCGGAACGTGAAATGAATTGATTGATACATCTTTATTGCGAATCAACTGAAGACTGTTGTCATATTGCCGATCAGAAAAAGATTTGCTTTTCAACAAAAATGAATTGATATATTCTGGAAATGTCGAGATTATGTCCTGTTATAGGGCAAGCAGAAAAGATTGAATGTTTCCAACGAAATTCCCAGCACTTTTTTAAATAATATGCTTAAAGGCATCTACAAAGGAATGCTTCTGTTACATCTGACATTTTTTAAATTTTACAATTCAATAAAAGTGAATAGAGCATTATTTTCCTGAGCGAAAGATTCCAGCACCGTAAATCAAGTGAAGGGCTCATTTTTCTGTATTCTATCACTGGTGAGGAATTCAGGACATTCAGAAAAGGAATCTGTAAGAAGTAGGAAATGGACAGTAAAATGTCGTATCTAACCAATGTAGGCGCATTAATGTTCTGCTAACCAAGATGATAATTCGACTTTGCTATTTGTGGCACTTCCGGACAAGTTTCTTGATATCTGTATTCATTTCAGACTAGAATTGCCAACTATTAATTCCATTAATTTTTGGCGATAAAGAATTTTCATGATGGAAAACTGCTTCAGGTTTATCCTTGATCCTTCTGGTTCTATGTTAAGTGAGGAAGATATCAACATAAGTTGATCTTAAATGACGATATTAATCAGTTGCAGGAAAATATTGTCATAAAATTTATGAAATTTTCTTCTTGGAAATACATTCATAGATGAGGCATATGAAGCAGTCTAAGTGAAGTTAACTGTCAGACAGTTTAGGCCTTGATAGTTTATCTTTTGATGCATGGATTGAGTCACAAGTTAATCGATTCAATGATTAACCTTTTCTTTTATTCAGTTTGAGGCTATTGCAATAAAGATTGATGAAAGGTCATTGAAAATCATTTAGAGGTTTTCCATTCAAATATTTCATTAAAGAATGTACGATTATTCAAATTTTTAGAATTATTAGTGCTATTAGAAATATACTGGTATCGATAAACTTGAATAAAAAGTTTATTCTTGATAAAAATTTACAAAATTGCTTGTGATAAAAAAGTTGTTATTGCATAGTATTAAATAAATACCATCTATTTTTTTTTTTGGTATGACTCAATAGAATCAACGGAGGAATGATGAATGAAAATGCTGAGACTAATAAAGCTTAACTTCCAAAGAGACAAGAACAGTACTTAAAAAATTAATTGCAAACATATGTAACTTTAATTCAAGTGCACTAAAACAGGATCCAATGAAGCAACACTATTCATGAAAACTTTCACCTATTAATTATTGTTGTATGTGCATTTATAGATATTAGTAGTGGTAACAGCTACGAGAAATCTGATATTTATTTCATTCTCCAGGTTAGAAGTAAACAAATGAAGCAAAACCAACTAGGCGTTATCTAATAGTGTACGAAGAAACCACACGACAAATAAGGAACCAGGATTTTTAAAAAAATTTAGAATATATGTATTAGTGCTTGTTGTAGCGGTAATAGCAGTACAGATGTATAACGAACAATTCTATTTTATTAGTTTTGTTGCAAACTTTTAATATACATTGAGTATTTGAGTACTGAACAGATTATCTATAAATCGTCAATGATCGTTGAATATGTTGATGAAATATTCCCGGAAACAGCTATTTCCCTGCATTATCCGTTTGCGAAAGTTAAGCAGAAAATTCTTTTGAAAGGATGTCACTGTTGCGTTTTCAGATTTCCACATTGTTTGGCGGCGCATTTTTTTATTTATTGGGACAGTTAAGAATGTTTGATTGTTAAAATACAACTTCATTCGATAAATTATTGCAGTTACCTTCTTCTTTGACAGCTCAAATCCACAGTGTTCAAAATTTTGCATCCCAATAAGCTACCGTTCAGCAAAACTTTGACAATTTATTGCACAATGCTTTCCGGAATGCGGGAGCTCTGTTATGGAGTTTAACAAATTTTTACCAAGTTACATTTGTATACAAACAATCCAACTCGTCGAATCTAAAAAATTAAATGCATTCTTCTTGTAAAGAAATAAGAGCAAACAATACATTATGTAGATAAATAATTAATTAATTGCACCACTTATATTTTAAATGTTGTAATTTTTTAGGAAAAAAATTAGGCTTTGCCAAATGTAGCCATTTTATCGATGTGTCCATTTTTGGAAAAACTGAAACTTTTGTGACAGTTAATCCTTATACAGAATTCAGATGCTGTTGACAGAAATTAGAAATGCAAGTTGAGAGTTTCATGTTTTTTTTTAAATTTCTGAAATTTTTTATTTTATATATATCAGCATAAACCTATAGTTGATTTACAAATTTTCAAATTTTATAAAAAAATCTCTTTATTATTTCAGATATCTCCGAGGTAATGGATGTTTGTATGGTTCGAATGCAGAAATAAACTGCGGTATGAATGACTTACTTGAGGAAGAATAGTGAAATAACATTTAAGCAAATAAACACGTTTTGAGCTAATTTTTTCTTTTTAAAAGTCCTCCCGAATTTTTGAAATGCTTTGTTCACTATTTGCATGACAAAGAATGTTAGTATCACGTCATTTAAATTTGCTCATCCTATAAATAGTGTCATAGATCACTAAATACTTCGATTTTCAGATACTGTTTGCTCGGCGTCCAATCGAGCAGCATGCAACTTACGTGAACAGCTTCTTGACAAGCTACTCAAATTATGATATTGGTATCAATCTTCATTCCAGTGCTAAAAAAATCATGATTTGTTTTTGGTGGAGCTTTTTTTTTTCGGTTTTTGGTTCATTTCAATACCATTGTTTGAAGTGATTATTTTAATAAAGATTATATCCGTTTTAAAAATCCCTGCTGCTGGTTAAAATTAACTCTAGTCCTCCTGATTCTGGTTGAAATTAATCAAAGTCATTTAATTTCCAGAAAAACTATCAAATAAAATGACTATTCAGTGAATTTAATCGAAATACTTATCTACTACAAATGATTTCGATTAATTAAAGCGAGAAATTTGAGCTAACATTCATTTGCTAATTTCATCTTTTAATCAAGAAAACCCTAATTCTCATTAAGTGCCCTATAATTAGAAAATATTTATGCGAAATTGTTTACTATTTGAAATGTCATGTTGTTGATGTGAAGAAAACTTGACTCTTAAATTGCTCTTTTGAAAATTTCTACTAATTTAAATTAATTTTTCGTCTATTGAATGATGTTCACACCCTTCTTCACTTCTCAACCTTCAATTTACTCTTGGTCAACATCGAGATGACCAGCATAAATGACAGATGTGAATGATACGCATTGCAACAAATGTTTCTAAGTTTAATGCATTAATTAAAGTTTCTTTTGTTCTTCTCGCTTGCAAAGAAATAAGCAAGCTCTTCACTTCTCAGTCAATTCAGAAAACATATTACTTTTCGAAAGTGTGAATCAAATACTTTCTTCATATCCTCTAAATGATCGATGATTATTGGTGAATGTATGTATGTGTCAACATGAAAGCATTGTTAGGAAGACAAATGATCATACAAGATAACAGAATGTTTGGCCTGATATGATATGTTATCAATTACTCTCCTTAACTTTTCATGAATTATTATCACATCCCGATGGTTATTTTTATCAGTAACATGCAAATGCTATGACAAGATGATAGTTCTCTTACTTTTATCATAGTGAACGATACTGAATTGCAACAAAGGCTAAGTTAAGTGACCTGAGATCAGATGGAAAGCATTTGGCAAAATTTGCATTCTATTCGGTGGAAAATTCTCTGAATAGCTCTGTTCATTTTGATGTAATAAATAAGCAGTTTAAAAATTGTACGAATCAGATTAAATAGCTTGAAATATCATGTATAGAGTGGAAAATTTATTTGCTTTGAGAATAACAAATGATATATTGATTATTCCGGTGATAAACACTTGAAGAGAGGGAGAATTTTCCATTAAAAATGTTGAATTTGATAAAGAGTCAGAATAGAAGAGATTGATAAAGAAAGCATTGCGCCCATTATATAAAACATTTAAATCGAGCATAAGTGGCAAGAAATATACATTTAGTATCAGCGAATTAAAAAGTTTAAAGGTTCATCACATTTAATTTATTTGCCTTTAAAATTTTAAATTCATTTCCTATGCTACTTTAGTGAATCTCAATTGAACAATTTTCTATTTCAATTCATACACATACACACATACATGCAACAAAATATTCACAGCTTATATTTCAATCAGTAAGACATAAGACATATCATTTGTCGAGCAACTGTTGCAAAGCTTGACATTCGAATGAGCAACAATACAGTTAATAATTCGTCAGTTTTTCATTTGCTTTTAAGTTATTTGATCTTTTTAAATTAGTTTCATACTTAAATAAACAATATGGTTAATATTTCTTGAACATAACTTGGTTAGCACTAACCTTTACTGACCTTTGATTTTTACTTACAATTAGTTGAAATAACTTACACAGAAACTAATTTATGAATGTCGACATGAATGTCGATCTTATACAACATGAAATATTTTCTGAAAAGCGAAACATTCCGTTCAGCTTTTTTGAACATTTTATTTCAATCGCTTCCATTCTGCGCCTAATTTTGAAAAGAAGCACGAACAGTTTCCCAGTTTGTAAATTTGAAAATTATGAAATGATCGAAATTGATTAAATTAGAGGTTTATAATTTATTCGCTATTTTAATTTAGCTAATGATTATTCCTAGTAAATTAATGAGACTTCCGTGCTTTCGTTAGCCTGTG
Organism: Mansonella ozzardi; assembly: GCA_029876185.1. NCBI lineage: Eukaryota > Metazoa > Nematoda > Chromadorea > Rhabditida > Onchocercidae > Mansonella > Mansonella ozzardi. The sequence goes on along the minus strand of JARVGP010000059.1, from coordinate 17,477 downwards.
AGGATGATTTAATAGAATTTAAAAATTCGGAATGGTCATTTGTAGAAACTTCAAATTTGTTACTTTGATCTAAGCATTGTGCTTAATCGATTTTACAGCACATGTTTCACGTTGCGCTTCTTTTAGGAAAAAATTGGATCCACCAAGCCTAACAGAAGTCACCAAGGCTTCTTCAAATATGATGTTCTGCGGAAATTCTGACTTAGATTCTTTTTTGCCAATGGAAATTTTTTGAAATTTTAAACCGCCTTTCTTTGAGAAATGAAACGATTCATAAGAAAAGCGAAAAATTAAAATGGCTCATAAAAAATCTTTTGAGTGTAATAGATGGAAATAAAATATTTGTTTGCCTAGGGCGCTATATTTTACAACTTCGCATAAGTCCGTGCCTATCTATTTCACTAAATATAACAGTTGCTTTTGCTCACTTTTAAATCTTTTTTTTTAAAAAATTTCGTAAATTTGAGCAAATACTTGTTGTTAGCCTTTCTGTCAATGTTATTCTAAATACACGCTTTATCTTCTGACATTCTGGAATCATTCTTGGACACAGGAATGCTGCTTTATCGGTCGCTTAAGCATATTCAAGTTTTTCAGAATTAACTAGATCTAATTAGCCAGGCAAAAAACACTCTTTATACACGAATAACCTATACAAATGAAGCCGTCCCTGCAGTGATCGTATCCAGAAATATCCTTACTTAGTGATATTATACATCACGTAAAAAACAAATGCAACAACGTGCAATGCATAAGTTTAATACGTCGAGAAAACTTAATAAGTTTAACACGTCGAGAACACTTAATGCAAAATTTCTTGGAACATTTCCTGAAACTCCCATCTTCTCCAGTTCAAGCGCCTCCATTCAAACCATATGTTTTGTAGTGCATTCACATTAGAAACTTTTTTCAGGAATTTATAATGATATAAAATTCTGTTCATAAACGACATTTGAAATAACGCTTTTCTGTTTTGATTTTTATTTTTCACACATTTTAGAATCATAACGCTAAATCATTCCATTAGGATGGCAATGTTGCAGAAATCCCAATCCCTCCAGGAAACCTCAAAAGATATGATCGAAGACTTGCAAATGTCCCATACCGAATTTGTTCCATCTATTAAGCCAATACAGTAAGAAATATCTTACTTTATATTATCTTAAATCTCTTCACAATTTTCAATATAACTATGTTTTTTCAATCGATTCTTACTTCTACCTTAATTCTAATTTTATCTCTTTTGTTTCTAATTTTATTCTTTAATAAGAGATCATTCCCAGGACTATGGAAGTCAATAAAAACGATTACAATACATTTTTTGAGACATTCATTTGGGATTGGCCATTCAGTGAGGATCGTATGGCCAAAGGATTTTGCTCCGATAAAAAATTCCTTGTTTGTTTACCATTCAATCAAGGTGGCACAGGAGAATCCAGAGGAACGGCAAGTTTATTTTTTTCATAAAAAGTTTTTAAAATGAAAGGAAGTTCAGCATTTTATAGAACTATCTAAATTGGGATCTACATATCAGGATAACTCATCCAGATTTGCATATGCCTCAACTTATCTTGAAATGATAAAATTTATCACACATTTCAAGCAATAATTTTTATACCATGATGGAAGCTAACTGATTCAATAGATTTTTCTTTTTGTTCGTTTCTTGAAATAAAAATTTGAAAGTGTTCGAATTTTAGATGAGAAAGTTTGAAAGGATCTCAGAATCGAATTTTAGTTGCATTATTGGACTTTCCAATAACTCTTACTTTGGGACTTGTTTTTGGCGGCTTGAAATTGAAATTGTGAGAAGTCTCAATATGCTTGTACTTCATGCCTCAAGGTGATTTTGTTTTCCAAAATTTTACTTGTGAAGATTCTCTACATTAAAATAAAATCAGTCTCCAAAGATGCTAAGAATCCGAACTTTTCTAATTATGAGAAAAATTCCAGTCTAAACTTTCATTGAAAAATTGAATTTCTATTCGTTGCAAGTCTTTTTCATTCGAAGAAACACATATGAAACAGGAAGTATATTTCATGTGGAAAATGGAAAAAGTATGGAAGAAGTTATTGATTCCTAGGAAAAGTACTAAATATAGATTTTTAGAGACGTATCACGACCAGGCGAAAGAGTGAAACGTTTGAAACGTGTTCGTAAAGTATATCAATTACCCGAGCATTGCGATATATCAACACTCACAACAGCAAGTTACGATTGGGCAGTTGTAATTCAAGCAAATAGAAAAAGTGATAAATTTTCTCGGGAGAAACGTCCTGAAATGCTGCGACGGAGTGTCACGCTTGATAATTAAACTGTGGAAATAAAAAATAATTATGTTTCAAATACAAAGGTGATCATCGTAACATTTGAACTTTCAAAAGTTTTCTTGCGAACAACAAAAACAATCAGTGAAATGTATTAAAACTTCTTTCTTCAAATATTTCTTTTCAGATTTCAATCTCAGGGCATATTACGATTTCACGTGATGATTTAAAGAAAGTTTGACAAAAACAGCGAATTCAATACTTAATGTTTTGGTACTCGAAAGAACATCATTCATGCAATAAAAAACATTGTCTCAGGCTTATTTTTTACATATCTTATTTCTTAAATACAATGAATTAATGCTGCAAAGCAATAATAAAATAGCAATGAAAACACTTTAGTGAAATACATATGTTTCCATAAAATCTGTTTATCTTTTTAGTGTGGTAAAATTGTTTTCGAGGAAGTTTTACAGTTTTCTTATTAGTTCTATTAAAAGACGCAGTTACATTCCACTTTTATTTACTCATTGATATTATTAGCTTAAATTGAGATATTTATAGCTTAGATACATATACTTTTCTTCCAATTCTCTTTTTTTTTCAATGATTTCCATGTCATTTTTTATTTTAAAAAGTATATCATTTACGAAAGTTACGTTATTATTTAAGGTGAGAGAGATGCAAGTGATTGAAAGAAGTGACTGAAGTAATAGATTTAAGTATATAAGTAAATTTGAATTGTGTAAGTCCAGTATCATATTTGCAAACTAGTACTCAGTGGCTATTGGTTGCTTTAAAAAAGTTGTAATCAATAAACTTTTCGGACATTGCCAATATTTTTTTCTGTTCCATTGTCGGCTTTTGAAATCTTCAACTTGCTACTAATATCGTTGTCTCAATAATGTTCCATAGCAATACATCAGCAAGAATATACTTATGAGCGTGGAATGAGAAAGAATTATTGCAAATGGGAAAAGAACCAAGAAAAGAACTTCTTATGACTGTAAAAGTGCTTTGTGATTTGCAGATCAAAAATGAAATTTAATGCGTAGTAAAGAGTCGTTGTGCTATGCAAAAAGTTCTTCTTTAAATGATGAATTAGTCTTATGGAATCGGGAAAAAAGTTGCAAGATTAATTTAAGTAAATTAACAAACAATTAAATTATTTTTAATTATGCATGCACTTTGAGCAACGATATTTATTTCTAACATGTAAAATTCTAATAAATTTGCATCAAAGGAGAAATGAGACGTATTGTTCGTTCTTATTGCTTGAATCGTATCATCTTGGTCATTGAATTTCATTTTCTCGAATGACTGATATGATACTCTACTCGATGCACTCAATAACTTATCATTGATTATTTTCCAATTTATGGATTTATTAAATGATGCTGTATAAAACTCATCAATCCTTGAGGTAATGATACCAGTATGCTATATTAAACACACTAAATAGCGTTGGGAATAATATTGCTGATAGCTTATCAATATACTGTGTTGCTTGCTCCTGAAAAATATCATTTTAAAAAATTTCAAAAGAAAATAACTTCTGTGACATTCTGATGTCATTAATATTGTCTGGTCACTAATAATATCATTAATTAAACTCATCATTAATATTATCTATCCTAATTATTTGCAGATAGTGACAGGTTACACAAATGCATGTTGCATACCTGATTCTCGAAAGACATCTCAAAGTTCTTACAGTTAAACCATTTTGCGAAATTCTCAATGTACTCTAAATGTCGCAGTTATTATTGATTTCATCCAAAACTATGTAATTTTTCTTAATAGTTGCAAATCCTAATAATACTCTAAATGATTTGAAACTTCAAATTATACATTCCAGAATACTACTAATACTAAATAAAGCTAAATATTCTATGAAATATATACAATAAAAGTGACTGATCACAAAAATGAAAAAGAAATAAACACATGTTTAATTATAGTGTACTTTTTGTTTGGAAACTGAAGGAGGATCGCATGATGACACTGGAATGGGTGAATAAAATTTTGTATTAGTTGTTAGTTCCTGTTGTAAACAGCTACATGGACCAGCTATTGAAGCCATGGTTGTTTTCAAATGATCATTAAGACCATAACCGGGAGGTATATAACCGTAATCATTCCCGCGTGCAAGATTTATCAATGGATTTTCTTCCTCAGCTGCTAGTTTCCGTCTGTAATACGTAAATCATATAAATCAACTGGACAGAACTTGACTCATAAATTATTTCATTTACAATTACTTCGTTCATTCAAATAAAGGCAAAAAAATTAGAAGGAACTTTGAATATTCGAGTATAATACAAAAAAAGTTCTTGAAGATCTCAAATATATTCGAAGTATTTTCACTAAAATGTAATAAATTGACCTGGAAGGTGAGGAATTCGTTCCATAACAATCTTGATACACTAACTTGACGCCATCATCATCCTGTTGTACTGTTGGTGATACCATACCCGTTATCGGTCTCGGTGTTTCCAGTTCCTCCCTGCTCAAATAGCCAACCCAGGCAAGCTCTAATAGTGAACAGAATACGAAAGTCATACAACTTAACATCCAAACATCTATTGCCTGTAAAAGAATTCATTTATTTCATTCAAGCATTTTTCAAAATTAAACTTTTACCAAAAGTGATATGGAAATGCTAACCTTGACATAACTGACCCGTGGTAAATTTCGTATAATATTGCCAAATTGAAAAGTCATTGCAAGAAGTGAATTAACCCCCAACATCGTTCGAGCTGGTATTGCTTTAGAGCCAAGTGCAAATGAAATCCATGCTAAAACAAAACCAATCAATGAAATGATTGCTCTTTTCTGAAGGAATACGAATAAGTAATCCATCAAAATTTAATGAGAATACGATGATAATCTTCTTGTTATCAATAAGAGAAAAAGAATTTAAGTGACATGAGGTTTTAGGATAGAAAGCAATCAGCTAAATAACTTACATATACAAATAGTAAGATAAGTTGGAAGATAAGCTTGCAAAATGTACCATCCTGCACGTCTTTTAAAATGAAATTTCATTGTTAATTCATGCCAAAAACCAGCGGGATAAGGCTAAAGAAATTTTTCAGAAGTAAACATTGAAGAGTAAAGCATTCATTTTAATTGATTCTATTTTTCAACGCAAATTTAATTGCATTGTCAATTTTGACGATTCTATTCCCTAAGAGCTTAAATTTACTTGTTTTTTTATTTTCATCAATTTTTTAAATGTAAATACTCAGTTACTTAAAACCAAAAATAATCTGAAAGCTTTAAGCTTTTAACAATACATAGAGTTCAACACCCGATTAATTTATCGACTGAATGATCGGTAATAAAATATGACCTCCGTCTTCCTGAGGTTCTCAATACCGGTAAGTTCATAATCGGCTAGTTCCATTTTTTCACGCATTTTGGAAACACCAAGTGGTGACCAAATCATTTGAACTTCATCAGTATTGTAGCTAAAATAACAGAAAGATAGAAATTTTGTAAAAATTAAAGCACTGAGACTATTTAAATTGATAGACTTGAATAAAGATAAAAATGGCATCTTGTCATCTCAAAATGGAGAGAGGACGAATCTTCAGGATGAAGAGAAGATGAATTATTAAGATGGAGAGACGATGAAATCTTTCTGTCGTCAGAATAAAAAATTATTCTACCGATCAATATTGTCACAGCGTATGCTTGCAAAATTTAATTTGAAAAACTAACTTGAAGCTTTCAAAAGTGAGCGAGCATGTAACATTGTCAAACGGAAATCTCGTTAAATCCATGACGCATGGTCCTGAAATTACTATCTTAGCTTTAAAGTTCATAAGTTCCAATCTCAACAATACCTTCGTGTTCGTATAATTCGTGGTTTAGAAATTTTCAAATTCGATTCTTAATTTTCTTCTATTAGCTAGAAGCTTTATCTATCTTCTTCCTTCCATTTCAGCCAAACGTTGACGGAAAACCAATTCCAAATACAGAAATAGGGAGAAAACAATTTATTCCAAACATTTTGTTGAAATTCGAAATTGCTAAATTGTTTTTTAATAATTGCAATGTTTTAATTAGAATTTTTCAAAATCCTCAAGAAAAAACTCAGTAAGCTTGTTGTGACAAGATGAAGTTCCAAAATAATGAGTAATCTTGAAAAAAATTTGCTCCTTTCAAAACCACAACTCGAAAGGAGAATCAATGCTTCAAGTATATTTCACATATTCAAATTTATTATAGCACGGAAAACTGGAATTTTTCTTAATTTCCGTGTCATATCAACTTTTTATGCTTTCAGTGCGTGTCCTCAAAATTTCTTTCAGTACATTTTAAGAAAAATGACACATACAATTTTGAAAGGCAACAAAGCATCATATGGCAATCCTTTTGAGATCACTTTTGCCTTTTAAAATTCAAAACAAAAAATGAGAGAAAAAAGATACACCTTGCAATTTGAGCCTATAATTAGTCCATACTGATCCATTAGAATAAATCATTAAAAAAATATTCGGAAATGGGCTTCGATGTATGTCAGCAGTTTTTGAATTGATAAAACATGAATTAGGAGTCCAAAGTTTCTCCAGCAAAACACTGTTCAGTGATAAATTATATTTACAGGGTTGCATCCATGAATAATCCAAAGCCGGATCCAGCCACATCTCACTGATGTAAATATCCAGCTGTAATTACGTCTTATTCTACTTGAAATTGTCCAATGTCAAATTGAAAAACTAAAAAAATAGAAATTCTACGAAAAAAAAAAAATTTCTTTGTCGATTAGCAACTGTGTCCACTTTATCACTTTGATAGGTTATCTTTGTTATCTTTTTAAACCAATTCATCTTTCTTGTGCAGATTTATAAAGATAAACTGAAAACCGGAATAGTAAATATTACTTAATTAGTAAATACTATGTTAAAATTATTATATGATACTTGGTACATTATAAATATGTTTGAAAGTAGTTTTTACTTGAAAATCGGAGGTAATATCGCTGATTGTTGTAATTTCTTGTACCCATACCTCGACCTCAACAATCACGGAATCTCCTGGAATTTTATGGCGATTATATTTTTTGAGAATAGTTTCCAGAATAAATGAATCATTGGCGCAATTTTGTTGACGTTTTATCCTATCACGCGCTGAGAGTGATGAATGGTGATAATGGGAATACTGTAGTTGTTCCTGCTTTCTGTCAATTGATTTAACTACTGGACGTAATCCACCATACTCATCCATTTGCCAATCGTACAGTCTGAAATTATGAAAGATATAAACGTTTTATAATAAAATTTGCAAAACTTATAAAAAGTTCTACTTTACATTAAATTTCGAATGTGGAGTAGTTTCTTAAAGTCTTTTACTAAATTTTGAGACGACTACCTGCTTAACCGTCGAAGAATTCGTGAGTTCTTTCTGTATGTTGCTTGCCTGAAAAGAAAATTCTTTTTTTTGCACCAAATTTTTGAAATATTTTTCATAATTTTAAAAACTTGTAAAAAATCTAGCTTAGATTTGAAAAAGTAAAATTAATATTCAGAAGTCATTCTACAATCTGCGCCAGCAATAAAAGAATACATCGTACCGCAGTAGCTGAGGTTCAGTTGCTCCACCTTCAAAGATATTGAATCTATGAAGAAGGAATTTTATTGAATCTATGAAGAAGGAATTTCCAAAATATTTTGTTATTATGCCTTGAAGGCTCAATCGCTTATCTAATTTTCATGTTAAGTGCAGATTTTTCGAGTTTAATTTATTTTGTTATAATAGTTTATGTTTAGGATTTTGTTTTAATCGGACGGCAATTTTTATAATTTTACTTTCAGTATTTTTGCTTATCAATTAAAAAGTCTTCAAGCCAATAATTCATTTGCAAAATTATATGTTTTATATTTCCTGCAATTCATTTGTATTTCGTTGTTGTTGTATGAAAAAGTTCGTATATTCAACAGTTGATTCAGACCGAACTTTCAGCTCTTTCGTTGTTTAAATTTCAATTTGAGTAAGTTTTTGTTCTTTTCTTTCAAAAATGTTCCATCCATTCTCTTCTAGCTGAAAAGGAGAAGTGGAGGTCCTCTGCGAACGATTTGTCATTCTGTTACTTCGAAAAAAAGGCTGTTAGGAAATTTTATTTGTTTTCAAAGAAATTTTTCTTTAAATGGCTAAGGCAATTCTAGTTTTTTAAGAATTATCCTAACAGCCTTGAAATCAAAATAATTAATAGGGCCTGAGCTCACTTATTCTTAAGTTCGTTTATTATCCATTACTTTTTATAATATTTGAGCCAATAAAACAAATTGTTTAGAAACTTACAGCATAGAGAACTGATAAAAAATCCTTCCTTGTGATGAATTTTTAGTGATGAAAAAACTTTTGCAATGACTACACTAATCTTACTTTTAACAAAATTTAATGTTAAGTAAGTAATTCAGAACAGATTAAATTTTATTAACTATCTTATTTATTTGAATAAGAAAATAGTCAAGTCATTAAGACTATTTTCGGAAAAGATGACTTTGCTATTATTTGATCAAAAGTTTAACCTTTATCCTCATCGTGTAAGGTTAATTTTGCTGGTGACAAATCAATGTGTTAGTCTTAACTTGAAATCTCGATATTAAGTATTGTAGGAACTGGAAGCTGGGAATTTCTGAATTCTAAACAATTCTATATTATTGGAATTGTTAACGAGAAACTGAAGCTTCTTTATTTCTCCTTGTTTCACGAGCGGCAAACTGGTACCCTGTTCAATTCCATATGGAACAGCAGGAAGAGTATTTCTTCTGAGGATGGAGAAGATTTTTCAAAAGCGATGAGTAAATTAGGAAGCAGCAGGGGATAGGCATGAAAAGACAGGGAATAATTCGATCAAAATGCATTTTTTCTGCTAAACTTCAAAAAATGTGTCGAAGAGTGATGAATAAATGCAAAAAAAATCCTTCGCTGATTTTAGCTTTGAAAAATCTTTGTGACAAGTTTGAAAACATTGAAAGATATGAATTTTTAAAATCATATTTTCGGTTTCTAGCGAGCCAATCAAGGATTTCTGCAATTTTTGCATAGCCAGAACAATTTACAGCGAAAAATCCCTTAGCAGAAAAATAATGTGAATAACAATTATGGATTTAGCTTTAAACTTCTGAGGAATTCCAAACTCTAAAAAGTATGATTGATTCTAGCTATTCAGTTGGAAATTATTTGGATTGCATGTTATAACCGACAACAATATTAACAATGATAATCAAAACTGCGAAGCCATTACTAATATAATGATAGAATAATAATTTTATTGTTAGCATTTAGTACATCAATAAATAATATGATTACTTAACACTTAGAAATTCAATGATTTGATAAGAACTTCATTTCCAATATTTAATTGTGAATATAACCCAACTTTAATGACCTTCCATATATTTCATTGAAGAGCAAACTGCTCCCTTCAAAATAGCCTTTGACATGGTTTTGGAATTTACTCAAAACTCATTCCTAAAAACTTAGCTTACAAGTTTATTGAGCAAAAAATCTTCAGAATATTTGCAGAATGCATTCATTTTAGGAAAAGAATAAGTCTGATTGTATCAGTTTGGAATTGAAAAATGCGTAGAAATTTTTTATTAATTGGATGTTAAAACCAATGCAGAAATTTAATTTTCAATTTGACGCAAAAGTTTATCTTATTTATGAAAAATAATATCGTAACAAATGAATGAAATGACAGTAGAAATAAAACATGAAATATGAAACGATAGCAGCCTGACTCAGTAAATACAAAGAGATGTTTTTTATTAATTGAGAGAAACGAAGTGGTAAGACATGTGAAATGAACGAAGGAAAGAAGGAGAAGCAGATAATTTCAAAATAAATGATAAACAAAGTACTAATCGTATGAGATTTACAGGAAAAAGATTAGATGCTATTTGTCATACTTTGCATTATTAGGCTTCAGTAATATGTTCCTTGGTTGTTGAAGGAAAAAGAATTTTCCTTTTTTTAAATAATTCATTTCATTTTATCATTTTTAAGGTTGTTTGCTATTTCGAATTAACTTTATGTTGAAGAGTAAATTACAGTACACCAAACAGTAATATTCAAAAAGAATTAATTCAATATTTAAAGTGAAATAAATTTGATGAGAAAAACGGTTGCAGAACGTTTTAAGTTATGTGAGAACTGGAAAAAGACATGTTTGTTCAATCTCAGCACTTACGAATATTGGAAAATTAGCAGAAAAAACGTCGTCATAAAAAAGATTGAATCTTTGTATAATGCTAACAAGATATTAGCCAGCTAATATCTTGTCTATTTCCACCAATTATTTGTAACTTATTTTCAATATCACTTGATGGAAATTATTTACAATCAATTCCTAATTAAATCAATATGTGTTGCAGACTATTCAAATAAATCACAGCTCGTAATGATGTTGCAATTCAATTATACGTCGTATGATTTACCTGAGACGATATGTACTTATTGCATCACGGTGCGCTAAGTATCCAGTTCAGTTTCTACTTATTTAATTATAATCTTAAATCCAATTCAATCACTAAGGTCTTCACAAATAACTAAAACTAAAATAACTAAATTTTCAATCAAAAGGCATTAATTAAAACTTATTGGTAGAAAAACCATCCGCAAATATAGAAAATCAAGTGATAAATTGTTTTAAAGATACTAAAGGTGATATAAAAATGGATAATTTATTACCTATTCACTAAGTATCATCTACATCATATGAAATTTATATACCCATCAATCAAATAAATGACAATAGATGAAATCACAATTTAGCACTGAAAATATTTATGCTTTTCTTAAATTAGTTAAATTTTGAAGATTCAAGAGATGAATGTTATGTATTGTTGTTGTTTTGTTGTTGTTATTGTTGTATCATAAAAGGACATTTCTCAAATTTATGTTATTTGAACGAACAATTAAAAATGAATCGGTAATGCGAAAAAAAAAAAAAAAAACTGAAATGAAGAGAAACAAGTAGAGTAAGATCGATTACCTTGAGTAGATGAAATTGATCTGGAATGAGGAAATTATACTAATAAGAAGTAGACGATTGAAGTAGTGCATTGAGTGGTAGTAGGCTCTCGTGCAGTTGTTACGATGGCCTGAATTACTAATTCGCAACAGTAGCGGCTTGGCCAGCACTAACACACTGATTTGTTTTCTGGTTGCATGTTCCGACGAATGCCTTCTCTTCCTATTCCATTTTCTATTTGTCCTTTAAAAGAAAAATTCCGCTTTATCAGAAAAGCTGTGCTTTTCCAAAAAGAACTTCGAAATAAGTCAATGATAATAATACTTCCTATGCTATAAACAAATGAGTCGAGTAATTCACAAAAACAAATATCACATATATATAGATATATATGTATGCATATAACTTGACGCTATACACTCAAATTAGGCCCCTCTAAGCTTCCATCATTGCATTAGCATTAGCAATGATGGAAGCATCTTTGTGTCTGCGTGTGCGTGCGCGTATATATGTATGCCTATTTATATTTAGATATCAGTGCGCATTTTTTGTTGAAAATGCAGTTTACGTAAGCCGCCATTCTTGATTTGACAAAATAACACTCAAGCAGAAACTAATTTCAATACCAAAGGGAATATGGAAATTTTTCTGCCGCAGATAAACAGAGGGCTGTTATTTTCAAATGAAAGAAAATTTTCAAGAAAAATTGCATTAAAGCCAAATTAACAAAACGTACGAAGAAGGAGATGCACATGATGAGAAATTTCTTATCTTCATTGATGAAGAATAATTCTGCTTACTATCTTCGTAATTGCTTAGTTCAAGCAATCATTAAAATTTTGTTCTTACTATTAAATCCTGGCAGATAATGAAATTCTTCGAAAACTATCAATTTTAGCATTTCAAGTTGTAGATTCAATTAATGCTGTATAACAACGCAAAACAAATGAATAAATGCAAGTTGATATGGCACAGATGATGCATCTCTAATGAGATGTCAAATGAAATTGAATTGCTCAGTAATCTAATTACTAATAGGTATAACTCTCCTCGAGATTGAGGAAAGAAAATCAGTGAAAAGATCCAATTTTATCTCTTTTTGAAAGTTATCAAGCCTAAAGAGATTGATCGCAAACAAATTGCAATTTTATACAAAATCAATTAATGATTAATTATTTTAAATATTCTAAACTTGTTTCGAATAATCTGTGTATCTGGACAGCGTGAATCCATTTACAGTAGGGGAAATTTTTCGAAGTGTTTGCTCGAAATCTTCTGCTGTTATAGGAATCTGCGATACTAAGCTTGATTTGCTAACAGCGCATGGACATTATATAATTTCTGTAAAGTGCAAATTGATGTGTTGATTAATTTTAACAATTTATTATTCCGTACAACTAATTATTTCCAAAATGTCGTATGTTTGTCGAGCTACAATCCATCACTGAGAGATATGCATGTGTACAGAAAATTGATAGAGCACTTCAAACGATACCATTCGCCATTAAATAATCACATCGCTTAAAAATTGGAAAAAAACAAACGATTTTGTTCATAATTAAACATGCTTTACCTGATAAAATTTGATATCCATTTCTTGAGTAACTGATTAGGATAAATGTGTTTTACCTGAATATCCACTTTCTCACTTATTCATCTCTATTTTTATTTCAAGTATTTCTGATATTGTTTTGAATCGACTGTAATCTAATTAAATTAGAAAGCTTTATAACATTTCTAGAGCACTTAGCAAAAAAATACTAATTCAGGTTAAATCGTATTGTTTAAACAGATGAATAATAAACAATGAATTATTCTGAAAATCATAAGAAAATTCTAACCAGTTCCCGATGGACCATAGAGGAGAACAGAACGCCAAGGATTATGGTCGGATACAGCACACCATTCCGGATAGAATACAAGATCAACCACGGCTTCCATTAGAGCCTTTTTAGCCTTAATATCATTAAGTTAAATTAGACAGTAATGGAAATATGTAATAATTAAAACAATACTTCATATGAAAGTATACCTTTATTTGTCCAACAATATCATCCGCAGTAGGAAGTTGTGACTTGTCTCTAACAATGGTACGTTTAATAGCTTCTCTTCGTCCAGAATGAAAAAAAATCGAAAGTACTCGATGAAGTATCCTTCAAATTAACAAAAATTCAAATGTTCCATCGCCTACGTGTGAAGTTTGCATTCGACTAACTTATTTGAATCTTTTGATAGCGATAAAATTTCAGATCAGTTTCTAATAAATTGATAATAGTAATCAGTTGGTCTTTTGTTTCGTTCTGTAAACATCATTATTGAGATGAAAAACTGAATTACACGATATAATAGCGGTAACATCTGAAATATATTGATTTCCATGTTTCAATTTATTCATTTTTTAAATTGACTTCACGGAAGAAAGAAATATCAGTCAAAAAAAAATTTTGTCATTCCATATAAACTGGATAATATTCATGGAAAAATCTTTCTGCGTCTAAATAGAAGTGATCGTAGATATTCAATAATTCTAACATGAAACTAATTCTTGTTTCCTCAGATAATAAGTAATTTGTAAATTATCGTAAATTATCTCAAAAATAATTGAAGAATTCGGAAACTATCAGAATGACCTTTTCACAAATAACTGTTGATGATAGTTTTGATTTGTTTTTGCTTGCCAATATAAAATGCTTTCCACATGCAGTAGTGTGGACTTCGTTCAGTATTTCAATTGCTGACATTCCACTAAGAGTAATTTGATACTTGATAATGTAGTTTGATACTTATAACAGACACAATTTTATTAACTGCAGTAGGAAATGATAAATTCCTCTACTTAGGAATTAATCTTGCTTGGAAACTTTAGCATAACAATTCGCTTAATGTAAAATTACAGAATGAATTCAATTAGCTGCAATAAATTAATTAATTCTCTTCTCTTCTTAGGCAATTTATAATCAATAATCTCCAGCATTCAAAATCTTTGTATAGCAGATTTAATCAAACTTCAGTTTTTTCGAATCTATATACTTTGCTGCTGGGCAACTTCCAATTCTATAGATTAGCGTTTATAGCGGAAAAAAAAAAACTGCAAATCAGTTTGATTAAAGTAGTATTGTGGAATATAGCACTTTCAGTCAGTTGATATGCAAATTTGTTAATTGAAACAGACTTCCTAGATATAAGAGACATCAGCTTAACTATTTATGTTAAAAGAAAATTGATTTTCAATTTTTATGAATTTTATAAAAACACAAATCATTTGTAGAAGAATGCACCACACCACACGTATTTACATATATCGATAAATATTGTATAGTATATTTCTTCATAAAATAGACATCTGTATTAAAAATTGATATTATCAAGCTAGCACATTAATATTGAGAGCACACTACCCAAAGCTTTTTTTCGTTATGTTTTCATTTAAAACTGATACATGCTCTAGAAAGATGCTCCAACATTTCGAAGAAAAACAACAATAAAAAGGTAGGATAATAAAGATGACATATATTTTAAAGATTTCATCGATTTTCAATCAAATTTTTCTTGAATTACCAGTAAGCTAAGATAAAAATTAGGAACAAATATGGCTGTATGTACTTATTCGTTCTCTAAGCATGCGCATATTATGATTGAATTGCTGAGCCATATTCAGAGCTCGATCTGTTAAAAATAGAACATCCACAAGCTGTGGAAGCGTGCATTCCGCTAAAGTAACTGTCAAACCTTGGGCACCTGAAATGAAGTAAATCAGAAATCTGATGAATAACAAATCCAGCAAATACCATTATTGAACTGTTTGATCATTAAGAATCATTAGAGAAGTTTCAAACTCAAAAAAATTTTCATTTTAAAAAATTTTAGAATGTTATTTTTAGCAAAAGCTATAAAATCAAAAGCTAGATTGCATTAATTCTGCTATTTTCTCATAAAATCCAAGTCTATTTCAGAGATGTTCTTGATAAGTAGCAATGACTATGCAAAAAGAAGCAAATCAGATAATCTCATCGCTTTACATGTAAACTACTCATCAAAATAATTAAACTATACGTGTATAGAAATATTTCGAAAATAGTACCATTAGTTTTCGGAGTGACCTGATAAGCAGAACAAACAAGGCGATTTGCGCATATATAATATGAGAAAACCAAATCAGATGGCAGAGGTGGATTGAAATAACGTGTAATCGCTGAATTACATAGCTCGAGTAACGTACGTTTCTCTGGGATGCATAATGTTGAACGCGCCTGTCCAATCAAACTCGATATCTGAAAAAATAAAATTATTGACACAGTTAGAATGTAAAATATGCTGAACAATAGAAAGTTCAGCAGAAGGAAAAGTGGACGGATTCGATCATTATGCTAATTTTATTTGTAAAATTATTCCTAATTCTTTTTATTTTAATAATTTTATTTTGAGTTTTAATTATTTTTTCTGAGGTATTTTTCGTTTATTTTCTTTTTTCTTTATTTCGTAGTTTGTTGCCAAGATTCAAGAATTTATCTATGAAATTTGTCAAGAAAACAAACAGTACCTTAGAAATAATAGCGATGAAATTGGATGGCATTTTGCAGAAATGATCAGGTGGTATTTGCCTAATCCATTTCAGTTTCTGAAGATCAGTTAATGATGTAGTCAACTTCAGATTACCTTTTTCAAAAAAAAAAAGCAAAAAACAAAAGGTTGAAAAATCAAGACTATAAAGAACTGACTTTAATAAGCATGCTTAGAGCCTGAACATAATAATTATCAGCATCTTGCATCTGCTGCAATTTCCATTGTACATCTGGTTGTGCAGATCCGCGGTAAACGCCACCAGGTATTCTCGGGTATTTTATTGTCACCTAAAAATTGACTGATTGGATCGGAAAATCATTCTAAATTCTGCTTACTAAGATTTTACGAAATAAGTCGGTAATTTGTGAAAGAATCAGCAAATAGTAAGTTTCCTCCTACTTTGTAAGCTCATAGCATTTTAATTTTGGATTTCCATCGGTGATACCTCAGTTTGTACAATGCTTTCGCCAAGCAGCATAACAGAACATTTGAATGCTTCTCCCGTTCGTTGCATCAATGAAAATTTTTCTACCGTCGGATTTTCTGCTTCCAGTTTAATTGACGAATCCACCTTATTCGATAGATTCATTCTTTTACAAATTGCTCGCAAAATATTTTCCAGCTAAAATTTTCAAACAAAAATAAATTACCAAATAATAATGGTACAATAACTGCCACCAAAATCAATTAATCAATTAGTTTTGGAAATATTCATCATAATATCTAATCATCGATACATATAACCAATTGAATTCAATGATTATCAAATGTAAATATTTTCTAGAATTCGTGCTAAACTTTGGATTGAAAATTTTTTGAAAAATACCTTGATGAAAATTTCGAAAATTTCTAAATTTTGAAACCATTCCTGTTCAGCTAGCAGATTACGTTGTAGGAGTAATGCTTGTTCTCTCTTTGATTCAGGATTACTTTTATCGATACTATCACATTCATCCATATCATCATCATCATCATTATCATCCTCATCTGAGTGTCGGTGTACAGTTTTGCTATCAATATCTAATTCATTCATTGTAACTTTTCAATATGTATTCATCTGGAACATTACCTTTATTGAATGGTAAGATGGATCAGCCATGGATCAGCCAAAAGAGCCAAGTAGAGAGCAATTGTGCATGTACCAATCATATTGAGAGATCTCACAAACCAGTGATAGATACATCTCTCACCAACCATACAAGCAAACGAAACACTCTCTCGTTGGATCCCTAACTTTCTCATCAGATCCCTAACTCCCTTATCAAGTCCTCAATTCTCTTATCAGGTCCTTAACTTTCTTATCAGGTCTCTATAACTCCCTGATTCCGTCATCTCTCCGTCAAGCCTACTACCTTAGTTATCCTTATCACTTGTTTACGAGGACACTATGAAACCCAACAAGTCGTATTTTCATCGGTGTGTCATTCGAGAACTATTTGTGGCATTGAAATATTCAATGGAATCGTTTCTCATCATTCACTGAACTTCTCTTTCCTTCTGAAGTAAGAGAAAAAACTGATCTGTTGTATTCCGGAAAATGAAAAAGTGATCCGTCGTATTCCGGGAAAAGGAAAAAGTGATCCGTTGTATCCCAGGAAAAGAAAAAAGTGATCCGTTGTATTCCGGGAAAAGGAAAAAGTGATCCGTTGTATTCCGG